>CM029020.1:1975071-2274794 GCA_016801055.1 Panax notoginseng | reverse complement strand
ATGCATAGTGCTCTCCTGTCTGCTTCAATATTTTGAAGGACTCAGGTTGGTTGTAATATGCAGATTCCAACTTTATAGATTGTTATTTTTCAGAATTTGAGAGATGCATGAAGCTTGTAAAAGATACTACTCCCACTACTTCACTCTTGTGGGATTCTATTCTTTCTGGTAAATTGCAGTGGAGGTCTTTAATTGTCCAGCAAGATGAACTTCATCCAACAGCTAGGCAAGAGATTACTAGAATAAAGGTAAGCTTAGAACACTTTTTTAGAATCGCAACTACATTTAATGCTGTAAGGATTTGTGCCAGGTTAAATTCATTTAGGGTAGAATTTTTCATCCAGGCCTGTGCCAATTAAAAATCAGGATCATGACATGAGGATAATGAGCACATGGCATGTAAAACCAGGTCATGGAAATCCTTGAGTGCTTATTACGGAATATAATATATAAACCAGATCATTGAAATCCTCGAGTAACTATTAAGGATTGCAATATCGAGATGAGAATAACATAAATGCTAATGTCTTTTGAGATGAATTTCCCTATTTTGTCAAGCACCCATGTAGCAGCCCACCTTAAACAAGACCAGAACATCAGGAACAAACACATGTTGTGGTTCCTGATTGTATGATTCTTATACCTTTCCCATGTCGACATGCTTTATGCCACTGGGATTTTTGTCACTCAACTGCCATGAGAGTTTTGGGGCCTTGTAACACTGCTTTCAGCATATATCTCGAGTTGGCAACATATTTTATAGGCAATTAGAAATCTGAAAAGGTATTGATTCCATTTACTTAACATTGGATATTCCATCATATCATGATCTGAATATGTATATATGTGTGTGTGTGTTATTTCTGTGTATAAACACCTTCTAAGAATATTAAACACTAAGGTCTTGTTGAGAAGGGACCTGGATTTCAGAGTGAAGAACACCGTGAAGTGCCATAACCTCGTATGCACAATATCTCAATACTGCACCAACTTTGACATATTCTGACCATGGATAAAAGAAGTGTCTGAACCGGCCATGTGGGGGCTCCCATTTAGCCGAAAACCGCCTTAAAAATGGAAGCACGTATAACCAAGATATTAATAAGCTTGCTGACCGAAATTATTGTTGAAGAAAATAATTTCTTTTATAAAACATAAACATGAAATTACCAAGGACTCGAGTTTAGCAGAGGAGTTAAGTGTTGATCTACATTTCCTGTATGCTGGCTCATCAGGAAATTCATCTATGACAGTCTTGAAAAAGTCCGGATGATCAGATCCATCATCTTTTAAGTACTTCCCAACACATTCTGAAATTTCCCAGTGAAAAATTTAATGAATCTTTCAGAATATAAATTAGATTTTATCAAATTATTAAGTGTCTGCAAGTGCAAACAGAGTACTCCTTAAGTTAGTTTACCTTCAAGTGAGTCAGCCACTGAATTAAAGCAGCTGACTAGTTCCTTGTGTAGCTGCTCACCAGCCCATATGGAAAAAATAGGACATTCACTAGAACTGCTACAATAGCTCCTAGGACAATTGAGTAGAATCTGTCCATGGAGGTTAAAATTGGATTCCCCACACGATATCCAGAAACTATGATCAAACAGTATGTGAAGAGGATGACTCGGAAACCATACTCATATGGCACAAGGGATGGCCATAACTTCATGAATGATGTAACTGCCCCTGTAACATATTTGAAATATTTTAGCTCTCTCTAGCTTTTATTATCTCCACTTGATTCTGAAAAAGTTTACGTAACGTACGTACCAATTATAAAGATGCTGATGCCAATTATATAAGGTTCAGCAACTCTGCCAGAGCTTAAGGCTAACTGGGCAATAACAATGGCTAAGACTCCAGCAAGCAAGCTTCCAAGTGCTCGATTGAACCCTCGGTTGAATGTTGCACCTTTATGAAATTCATCCCCAGGAATGATGCACAGGTATGGTATTCCAGTTAGTTTTCTTTATATATTCACGTATATGCATCAATCTATGGTCCAAATTAATATTCATCTTTTTGTTTAAATAAGAGGAAAAAAATTCATAGTTTACATGAAAATTATATATTGTAAGCTTAAAAGAATGCATGTAGCCTTTTATACATACCTACAGTGTACTCAAACATTATGGCAACAGTGAGGATGGACCAGATGATATTGGCACCAAATACATGATAAGGTGCTCGGAATAGTATGAGTAAAGATACAAGTAGAACAGCAAGCCCTACTTTCAGTGAGAATATTACTCTATTGCTGTCTTCCTTGCAAAATTTCCATATATTCGATATCCAACCTTTGCATGAGAATTGCACAGCCCCTGATTTCTTCATAGTTTCCGGCAGTTTAGTTTTGGTAATGGAAGCAATATTGATCTCAAAATTACTACTGCCCTTTTTCCCATTCATTTTCCAATCAAATAATATCAACTGTCAACTCCTTCTTAGAAATCTTTGAGATCCGCGTAGTTTAAGAGACAACAGGAACGAGATCTCTTTACTAGGTAGATGAAAGCAGTTAAAGTCTAAGGACCTCTTAAGAATACAACTAAGGATACCTACTGAAGGAAGAAAGAAGAGAGCTTAAGACGAGCTGAAGAACTGATCATTTATGAGTTTTTGGAGATACAATGAGGAAATACACGACAGTACCGATTTAAAGAAAAGTGTGTGAATCAGTTTTTGATCAACTAGGAGGACGGAGAAAGCGTGTGTAGTCAGGGTATGAGAATTAGAGAGAAGAATAATACAGAAGAGCAGCTGAAAAACTTGGATAAGAAGATGCTTAACATCAATAATGCTGCATGCATGGAGAATTAGAATCTAACAACGCATGAAAATTTGGCTTCTGACAGCTACATTTGCTCTTGTAAAATATTTTGATCCCCATGATAATTGTAGTCGAAAATTATATAACTGATGGTGATGGTGATCGATAAAATAAAATATTCAGCCCATGAGCGGTCTATAGTTATTTTGACATTTTAATTGTTTGATTCAGCATCTATGATATAATTTGTTTACGCATTCATGACATTCATTTGGTTATAATAAATGAACTGCACACATGTAAGCAGTTTGAGTTAGAACTGGAAAGTTTTCTTCAGCAAGATGTTAAGCTGAGGGTGGCCTACTAGCTGGTTCAAGGTGAGGAATTTTCTCTCTTTCTTCATATGGGAATATTACATTGCGTAAGACTGTTAGGCCTCGATTATAGTTTAATCGATCTGTGATAGCCAACAGACTAACACAAGTTGCTGAAATCTTCACATGAGGAATATGTTTCATTCCATATTCAACATTCTCTTCTCCCAGTCCTCAGCATAAACATTATGATTTTGTTAGTTCTGGTCGGACGAACTCTACCTGTACTTTGTGCACCTTACCTTCCATTTTGATGTACTCAGTTGAGAGGATGAAAAATGTAGTGTTTTAAACATACAGGAAACAAGAATATACATAAAGAAAAGCAGATTGGTACTTCATTTTCAGATTGCTAATTTGTTACCAAATATATTGACTCATATGGCAATGGAAGCAGCACTTCCAGAATTGGATGCTCAAAGTAATGATAAAATGTGCTAAAGTTTTGTGGTTTCCTACGGCTGCAGGGACCTATATAGAAGATGCAAATGGACCACAATTATTATGTATTTCAACATTTTGTTTCTCAAGTTACAATCCCTTTGATCATCAATTTTTTTTTGCTGGTTCTTTTCAGTTTCTGATTTTGGGAGTTTCAAAAGTTTAATCTTTGTGAAAATAACAGTTGGATTATCATTTTTCATGGAACTGAAGACACCCTCCTCATTAGTCATTTGACAAGCAACAAGAGTTTATTTATGACAAATTTAAAAGTAATTCAAAAAATAACCAATTTTGGTTTCAATGATCTTACCACCCACCAGCCCTGAGATTTGCTGCATTCTTTACATAGTTGTATGCTAGTAATGATATTTTTAGTGCTTTTAAACTATACGAGTTACGGTTTATACGGGTCATAAAAAAAATTTACTTTTATTTTTTAAAAATATTAGGTTATTGAAGTTTGAAATAAGTTAAATTTGAATGACTAGCCGATCATTTTCCAATGACCCATCCCTAGAAACAAATATTAAACTTGAGAAGACCGTGATTGAGCTTACCAAGCAATGCATCCACTTTTTTATTTAGGACTCCCATCCAACTTATGAGAGTCTAACCCCTGACTAAGCATACCTGATTTTGATAATGACATGGTGGAACTCCTTCAACCACCTATGAAACGCCACGTGAGGCTAGCCACTCAACTTACATAGAGTTCATTTGTTTAGCTTTATTATAGCCATTTAACGTATGTCTATTTATGGGGGTACCCATCGAACACAATCTGCTTTCGAGAGTTGACATTTTGGTTCGACAAAAAATACAGACTTTTTTTTTATGCAAGTTAGTAGTAAACAATGGTAAGATCATGTTGGATATTTCACATTAATTTCACATTCGATAAATTTAAGTGTATAGATGAGTTAATAAGTATGGTAGAGTTTCAACCTAATAGGTTAACCTCTTAGGTAAGAAAGTGGTCCAACATACTTATTGAACCCGTTTACATAGGTGTGCGCTGCATATGGTGATGAATTGTGACACTGACTCCATATCGCAACTCCATATGGGGTACAATACTTGGTGACATGTTCATAATTTTCACTAACACCTCCTACAACACATCATTCCAAATGCACAACTAAATTACCGAAAGTGCTTAATTATTTATAGTTTTCTATTCTGGCTCATACATCTCGCTAGTCTTTTTCGTTTTTCAATCTGTATTAGATATTTCATCGACTTTCCTACAATAACTTTTTTCAAGCTTTGTTGAGTAAGAACAACCTTCATTCGAACATGCCAAAGATTGTAACTAATATTCCCATTGAATTTATCAATATCAAATTTGTTGATAAAGTCGAGTTCAGCGTCATAGTATAAATCGAAAATAACTAGGTTCTTGACACCAATTTATTACGACAAACTATGACAAACACAATAAATCAATGTAAAAAAATAAAGACAATAACACAAGATTTTATGTAAAAACTCAAATAAAAAAAAAAACCACGTAGAAAAGCTGAAAATCCACTAAATAAAAATCTAAAGAGTACAAGATAAAAAAACTATGAAAATAATTATAATATTTCTAAATGTCTTTACTTCAAAAACCTACTACCGCCATATAAAAATTTCATAATCAAATAGCATAGAAAATACTAAAATTGAATATGACTTTCCTAAATATTTGAAGTAATACCTAAATTCAAATCTTCAACATTCATGTCATACCCGACCCACAAAATTTCAAACTCGTACTGTAGTTATCTTCACTTATATTTGTACTAATTTAAACTTCAAGCCCCTCTCTCTCTCTCTCAGTAGTATCAACTGTCAAATGTGGTTAACTACTTCTAGGGTTTTGTCCTGAAACTACACAAAACCCTAATTATATATACACGGTTAAATAGTACAGGGCAATTTATCTGTTGGCTCAGACCGAACTCATGTTGAGATTCAATTGCACTCCCTCCATCTCCCAACGCCCCCTTCTTCTACCTTCTGTCTCCCCAATTAGGGTTTCTCCCCCTTCCCAATCTTTCTTTCCACCCACTCGAAGTTTTCGCATCTCTGAATCTCATCACAGGTCTTCAATAAAGGTAAGCCCCCACAAAAACTCAAAATTTATACATATATGTCCGAGTAATATGTATCCATAACTGTTCCCAACTGTTTATATTGTTAATTAAGTTGAATTCCATTTTTTTATGCTTACTATGTTTATGTAATTAGAATGTGCATTTGCACCCAAAAAACAGAAAAGATACCAAGAAATAATTGAGTTTATAATATGCTTAAGAAAATGTCAAATAGGATTCTCATTCTTGTCCAAAGGGACTATTTTTGTATGTGCATTCGTGCATTTTATCTTTGTTGAGTTTTCATTTTCAGTGGGTTTGTATTGCAGAGGCTGAAAGTTTCGTGCTTTAGGCACGAAGAATTTTCTTCAGAGACCTCAAAGCCTGAAGCTGTTGATGATGTTCTACATGAAGATTTGCAGGAACCTGAGATCAATAAGCCAAGTAGATCTAAAGGAAGTTGGGTTTCAATTCTTCAAGAGGTAAAGCTAATACCTTTGTTCAGTTCTAGTTCATGTCTCTAGGGATCAATTTTTTTATAGTGCAATAGTGGTGCACTTGCAATATTATGAAAGTTCTATCTTTAGTACATTTGTTAATTTCAGGATTATTCAGGGTAAATAAGCTACTTTTATTGCAAATGTGTAATAATCGTGTGTTATTTTGTGTAATTGATTTGTCACTCTTTCCAGCTATAGTCTATATGATCGTGCTATGGAACCTGGTAGAGAGTTTTGGTTAAGTTAAATTCTCGTTTGGTTGTAAGCTTCTGCGTAGTCTATGTCAGTACATTTGGATCCATCTGTGTGCTTGGCAGAAGTTTGATTTGGCTAATGCAGATACCAAGTTTTTCTGTTGCAAAATTGGTTTAACAAATGAAATATGTACAACCAAATTCGAACAATTAACACACTCAAATAATTAAAGAATAGAATGTGAAAATTGTTCCAAACGAGAGTAAGAAAAACTAGGAAAATAAAATCCAAATCCATTCATTTTAACAATAATTACCCCTTTTCCATATCTGAAAGGGGAAATGTTATATTACTATTTAACATTTGACAATAAATATGTATCAACGTCACTAGAAAACATCCTATACTATTATTTCAAAAAAATATCATCTTATTTTATTTTATGAAATAGACTTTTAAGTTTGGCAGATTATGAGGCTGGTATGATCTTGAAATCTAGGATATGTATGCTTCATAATTGTTTCAGGCTGCAGCTGCAGTAATTGGAGCTATTAATGAACCTTGGATTGTACCATGGACAGGAGAGACCATCCTGCAGGTAAGTAAGCTCCTTACTTGAGATTAGTTAGTATACATATCAGGACTCAGGAGTGAGTAGAATATAAATTGTGAACAATCTTTCTTATAATCAGGTTTGGTAAAAGGATTATCACGCTTATGTCTGTTGACAACTGATTTTTCCACCTAGCTTCTTTTAAACCTTAGGTAGTAGCAAAACCCTCGCCATCGAACAATTAGGGGACCATGAACTACGTACTCTACTTCAAACCCTACCCCCCGTCCCCATATTCTTTTGTTGTTTTGGAAACTCCCCTTTAGGTCATGTAACAGTTGTGTCTTCATGTTATAAACCGATACCTCAGAGGGGGAGGCACACTGATCTCTTTAGTTTCTAACTTCTAATGCACGAGTTCGAGATACTTGTTCATATAATAAGCCTTGCATAATAATCCTCCATCAGTGAAGGTTGTACTTCTTCCGCCTATGATAAATACTTATTTCACGATAGGATATTACGTCCCATAGGTTCTCTGATTTTGAACTCCTCAAACTAAGCTTTGAGTTTTCCTTGCTGTTCAGTTGACCCACGATTCTTATAATAAGAATACCGGATAATGATTATGCTGATGCAGGTTACACTTCTTTGGATTACTGCATTCTGGTTCGTTGGTTCTTGGTTGGTTCCATTCGGAGCGGGCATGATGGGTTTCAACAAGGTATCTTTGACGTACAGAGGTCAGGCCTTATTGAGCCTTTTAACTGATGTAATTGAAGGCCTTGCTGGAGCTGCAATCCTCTATCGCTGTCTATCTCAGTTTCGGCCCCTCCCATCTGATTGGTTCAGATTCAGCATGAGAGGGAATTGGCTGTTTGATGTTACTATCGGATGCCTCATGTTTCCATTGGTTAACCGGCTGTCGCAGTTTAACCTTGACCTATTGCCTCTTCTCCCTTCAACTCCTGTCTCAAGTATAGAACACTCAATCATGGCAAGAGATCCTGTTGCAATGGCACTGTATGCAGTTCTACTTACTGTGTGTTCTCCCATGTGGGAGGAGATGGTCTTTCGTGGTTTCCTTCTCCCGTCCTTGACGAAGTACATGCCCATATGGTGCTCAATCCTAGTGAGTTCAGTTGCCTTTGCTCTAGTACATTTGAATGTATACAGGATGCTACCACTTATCTTTCTTGGGGTTGTAATGGGTGTTATTTATACACGGTCTAGGAACCTATTACCATCTATTCTCTTGCACAGTCTGTGGAATTGCTTTGTTTTCTTAGATTTGATGAAATGACATTCATTATTCATATCACACATAAATCTGTGATCTATTATTGATGATCCCATATCAATGCACCAGATCCTGGTGTTTCATTTAATTTTAGCATAATGTTTTCTTTTTCTATTTGGACCAATTAAACATGAGCTTTATTTATTATAAAGAAAATTGAAACTCAACTCTCAAAGCAGGAGTTAATTTTAAAATTAAAAAACAAAAATTTATTTTTGTCAGAAGTGGGATTTGAACCCACGCCCTCTCACGAAGACCAGAACTTGAGTCTGGCGCCTTAGACCACTCGGCCATCCTGACTGACGAATTTATTCATCCAGCAGTATGGTTTAGTTATAGTACTATTAATAATAAATATTTTTTCAAACTATGCCCAAGACAGGTACTGCTACACTATAATAAATACTGCTACAGACATCAACACTTTGTCATTTGGAGCGGGCATGATGTCTGTTATTATATGATCAAATGACGCTAGAAAACCCCAACTTATTTGATAGCCATGTCAATGCTCCAATTACTTTCCAAATATAGACTCCTGTTTCGCTTATACCTGTTGATAATGATATGTCAACTTGTCAATATGCTGAAATTGATTAATAGGGAGTGATTATTATGAAATTAATTTTGGTCAATTGATCAATACAGTGTCAATACGCAGATTGGGAAGTGATCTCTCTCTATGCGTGCTAGTAATACATTGATCAATTGATTAACTTATCATTAAGTTAATTTCATGACAACCGAATCCTGATTATGATATCCTTTACTATCTCTCAATACATATTTCGTGATATAATATTATATTTAACAATAAAAAAATTAGTTATAAACAATTAACCATACAATAAAATTTGTTACAAATAATTATATAAAATTAAATTTGATTGAAGCTCGTCGAACACAATCTCGAATCAAACCTGAAGAGTTTGAATTTTTTGAATCTGAGTATTAATAGAAAATTATAATTTAAAGAGATTCTAAATATTTATCAAATTTTAAAATTTATTTATATTTTAAATCGATTTCAAATCAAACTTTTTATTCAAAGATAGAATACGAATCCAATTCGAACTATCTATTTATTTGAACGCATGTTCCGCTGTGAGTTGTTTACTGTTCGTTCAACAAAAATAAATAGAACTATGTTCCTATTTAACGCAAGCCATTGAAAAATGATTGGGTAGCTCTTTCGGTCGCATCAGGCCAGAGACAGTTCATATTAAAGTCTGTAATGTTGCCCCTGCTACACCCCAGGCCCCAGCTTGCCCCTAACTCCCCACTCCGCCATCTTAATCTCACACCATTTATTTATCAATAGAAGATAAAAGACAGATAATAATTTACTAGTGAGAAAATTATACCCTATCCCGCTATCCGTATCAAAATATAATATAAAGTTATTATTGATTTTCAAACGAAAATAAAATTATTTATATTTAAATTTTATGCAAATTATATAATTTAAAAAATCAAAATATCAAATTGGACCCACTCTCAATTAAAAATTTACTATTGACAAAATTACTGTTGTAATTTCAAAATATAAAATTATTAATAATTTTTTAAAAATTAATTGAAAATATTTTTAAATTTAAAATTGATAAGAATTTAATACAATGATAGCTATTAGTATTAATTATTTTAAAAATTCTATTCATTATAAAAAAATAATGAATTTTAAAAAATTTAAATTTAATAACATATTAAATTAATTTTAAAAATCAATAATAATTTTATAATTTATGTGACACCCCCAAAATTAGGTATACATCACCCATCTTGGGTCGTCAGATACAAAGTACAGAATACAAATACAACTTACTAATACAACTGTCGTGTACAATACGACAAAACATAAACTGTGAGTTTGAATACAAATATTATCTTCTAGAGAGTATTCATACTCAAAAGGAGTCCTCATTACATTTATTAACACACCATTACATAGAATAGTGAGGACTACTAACTAATATTATCATTCAGACCATCACTCCGTTCCCCGACTTGCCCCAGCTACGTTCTCATTTCCTGAAGAGAACAGTGAAAGAAAGGGTGAGCTCAACTAGCCCAGTAAGAAATATTATGACTAAGATAATGCAGAATAAATTATCATTAGCCTTCAACAATGTTAAACTGATAAAATATAATAGACATCAAGTTTAACTGCAGCGGAACAATCAATCCATTAAAAGAGTCAAGTAGAAAATAAACTCTACTATCTTTTATGATTTAAAAGGTTTTTCAACACTGTGATCGCTGGGACTCAGCTTAATAAAATAATCCACATCATCGAATCACCCTTGCACTACAGCCAAGGATATTCGTGTATTCATTAATGGTCATGATCATGCCAACAACTGTCCATCACTGCACCACGGCCAATGAGACTTTAACCACATCATTTGTAACATTACGGTCATGATTACACCGAATAATCCCTGGTCATAATCATACCAAGTCCATCTATGCACTACAGGCTATAGATGACTTTCAACAGAATATAAACATGAAGATGATGACAATGATATAAGAATTCAATAAAACAAGTTCAAGAATTAATTTATCCAGGAATTAATAACGTCCAAATTGTCAACATGATACTGCTTTGTGGAGTAAACTTCAAGAATGCTTAGAAGAATATTTTCATGAAAAGATACTGGATGAAACGCAATTATCAAGGATATTCCACAAATTTCATGGAGTATAGAAGTCAAAACTTAACCAACTTAGTATAATAAAGAATAGAATAACAAAAGAAATCACCATGCATGCGATAGACCGCACAGACAGGTTATTCCAACAGAATAATAAATAATAGAACCAGGTCCGGCGTAAACGCACAAACAGGATATTCCGACAGAATAATAAATAATGGAACCAGGTCCGGTGTAAAACACACAGGCAAGATGTTTCAACAGAATAATAACAAGACGGAACCAGGTCCGGTGTAAAACACACAGACAGGATGTTCCAACAGAATAATAATAAAAACGGAACCAGGTCCGGTGTAAAACACACAGACAGGATGTTCCAACAGAATAATAGAATAATGTCACCAAGTATAGGGTAGACCGCGTATACAGGTTATTACAACAGAATAATAAGAAATGGAATAACAACAGTTCTCTTCATGAATAAGAAAGAATAGCACCCCTGACCTTAAAAGAACTGGATATTAAAAATGTGAAGTAGCAGAATACTTCTATTCTCTCTCTCTTATTCTCTCTATACTTTCTCTCTCTATAGCTTGAATGAATTCGTGAAAAATAATGAAGTCCTAAGCCTTTATTTATAGAAAAACTGAGGGTGGCTCTTGGTCTTAACGAAGGGTCAAATGACTTTTGGTCTTAACGAAGGGTCAAATGACTCTTGGTAATATTGAAGGGACAACTACTATTGACCAAGGTAAATACTATTAACCAAGGTAATTACTATTGACGACGGTAATTACTATTGACGAAGAGACTCTTAGATGATGACATATGACCCCCCATAAAATAACCAAACTTACCACAACTTCTCAATTATTGATTTAATAATATAACATATTATACAGATGATACTATGACAATAATTTAAGAGATATGATGCAACAATTACTGTAGCAATAATTGAGTATAGCTGAGTGACTTCTCACATAAGTATCAATAATTAATACCGTGTGCTACTATGCAACCACGCGTATTACTGTACTTTTACTACCGGGTAGTTCAACAGTTTTAACGGTTTTAACGGTAACACCTCAGCCGTTATTTTTATAGAAAGATAATTCTGTCGTTTTCTCAATCCGACAATAATTTCGTTGTGGGGTCCACCAATGATTGTGCCGTTGTACGAATATTCCCTGTTAAAACGAATATTCCCCGACCAATCGAATATTATATAACAACTTGCGTACTTTGCAAAATTTATAAATATTACCCACAACTATAACATTATATCAAATTAACTCCATAATATTCAAAAATAATATTTATAAAAAATTCATCTTTATTTATAAAAGTTGAGATCTTACAATTTAAATTAGGGGGAGTACATTTGATGCTATATGCATTACTTTTTTTGTCTAGAAATTTGTTCCACCCCATTTTATTCAATCTAATTACAATTATAGTATTAACATTTTTCATAAATCTTTATACCACGTCACGTGATTGGGCCCACTAAAACTCAAAAACCGAGGCCAGAAAAAGCGGGAACAACTGACTCTTCCTACTATAAGTATGTCAGTCTATTATAACCACTTCCAGCGCTGCCCTCCGTTTATTTCTACCCCTTCTTCGCAGCCTATAACCACCCTCCGCCGCCGTAGTTAAATATAAAAAAGTTGTCGGAATTATTACTTGCATTGCGTTCTTTTAGGAGATCCGCTTCTTTCGGGTTATATAATTAGGTCCGAAATCCCGATCACTCACAGGAAGAAGAAAGAGAAATTTTCGACAAAAGAGAGAGAGCAAAAATTAACCCGTTGTGATATATTCTGTTCTGCACAAAAATAGAAATTATATTTCTATACAGAACTGATATTCCCATATATGGATAGAGGTAGAACAGAAATTTGAACGGAGGTAGGATTGGAGGTGTTTTTATATCTGTTCGTTTTGAGAAGTTTTGATTCGTATTTGCGGCCGGTAATTCCGGTTTGACGGTTCCGATTAGAGATCTCAATTTCCCGATCAAAATTATTTCAACCGATTTTCTCATTTGATAACAACTTTTTACGCCAATATTGTGATTTTAATTTACATTTTCTAGGTGAAAATTTGTTCAGGATCAAGTTGAGTGAGTTGTAGTTGCGAATTAAAGGAGTTGGAGATCAGTAAAATGGAACAGAAACACATATTAATGTCAGCTTTGAGTGTGGGAATAGGCGTAGGAATTGGATTGGCTTCGGGGCAGACAGTGAGCAAATGGACTGGTGGGGATGATTCCTCTTCAAACGCCATTACACCTCGAATTATGGAGCAAGAGATGCTTAATTTGATTGTTGATGGCAGAAATAGCAATATCACTTTTGACGAATTTCCTTATTATCTCAGGTGACCAAAAATTTCTCCTTGTTATCCTTCCTATTTAATGAAGTACATATCTGCCTCTGATTTTATCTTAATTTATTAATTATTATAAGCGCATGTGAGAATTACAAGATCTCGAGAATGAAAGTCTGCTTTTCTGTGTAACGATAACGATTGCGCTTATCTGTTTGATTAATCTATTGCCTTTATTAGTGTAATTTAATTAGGTTCAGAGTCTTAGACATCGTGGGGGCATATCATGATTTCATACTAATGGGTGTCTCTATCCATAGTAGATCATTGTTGGATCTTGGAATTATCAAACAGTACATTTAAGTTGATGGCTTTTTTGTTTATCACGTGCACTTCCTATTTTTAGTAGTGTTCTTGTCACTAATGTAAATCTGGGAAGACCAGGTCACTTTCTAAGACTTGTTCTTATTTTCAACTTCTTTTTTTATTTAATTTTTACTGGCATTGATTGATTTGTGGAATATAAATGTTTGAGGGTTAAATTTTCATTCGGTGAGAGGTCAGCAACTCGTGATTCCTGTGTACCATAGTTAAGGATAAGGAAAGCTTTTGCTCTTAGAAAAATAAATTCAATAACAAATTTAGCTCAAAATTGGTTATTGAAAAAAATAATTAAAAAAATTATTTCATAGTCTATCCTAGGTAGACATTTGTAAAGGCTCTTGCTACTTCCGTGAGGGGAGGATAGTCAATAGTGATTTTTTGGGCGGCCCGACTTCGGCAATGGACAAAGTATGAAACTTAAAATAATCAGGTTAAATTCAAGTCCAAAACAAATCTCGAGTCAAATCTTAAGTCCGAATTAAATTAAATTCATTCAAATAAGATCTTAAACCATTGAAATAATAGTATCTCTTAGATTATCTTAACCCACCACAGACTCATCCCAAAAAGTCATGACTGAATGTATTATTATTAATAATTTAATTCTTTATATGTGAACTGAAGTGTTACAAACTTTCTCGCTTAAATTTTTGACATCCCATCAGAACCAATCATATATAGGAGTGATTTTGACATCCCATCAGAATATAGGAGTGATCATCACCGAACCGAATACCGAATTATCCGTAATTTTACTATCCAAAATACTAACCAAAATTTGGAACAAATCGAATTAACGAATTCCGAACCTGTTTCTTTTATAGAGCTGCATAAAGAGGGGAATATGGAGTGAAGCTCAAATCAATCTAAAAAGTAAACCTTCATTTTATTAAGATTTCTGAGACTACGTAGTTACAGATATCAAATCAATTTAAAAAATAAACCTTCATAAAGACTAAAGAGGGGGATCGTTGTGAAAAAACTGAAAATCACAGGCATGGACGTTAAACTCATCCAAAAGAAGACCGCCACCGCCGTGGCCGTGATTCACTGCATCTGCAAGCGCGGCAGTGAATTGATCAAGACCAATAGTGTGCCGATCAAGCTCGTCCAGTCGAAAGTCCTCCGCTACAAAGCCTTCGAACCGATCCTCCTCCTCGATCGCCACCATTTCGCCGGCGTCGACATGAGGATCCGCATCAAGGGTGGAGATCAGATCTACGCCATCCGACATCCGCCAGAGTATTTAAAAGACAGTCTCGTGTTATACCAAAAGTATGAGCAACAGAAGAAGGAGATTTCAGGAGGTGTGAGAAGAAGGAGATCTGAGGAGGAGCCGAAGATCTGAGGTGCTCGCGATTAGGCACTAGTGGAAGTCTGGGTACAGGGAAATGATGACTGATGAGTAATAGTAGATAATAAAGTAGTGATGACTCATGCTCTGTTTAAACTTCTATACCATGATCACTGATGAGTCATAATTATGAAATTATTATTTTTAATTATTAAAATTCGGTTATTCGGGTATCAGAATAACCTATTTTTTAAAACTAAAATCGAATATAGAGAATTAAATCGGATATAACCGAAATTATGAAAAAAAATCGAAAAACCGAAAAAATTCGGTTAAAAAAATTCGGTTCGGTTTTATCCGTTTTTTTTCTCAACCTTAAACCACTGGCACAACAATATCTTCTTGGGTTATCTTAACCCACCACAGATTCACCCAAAAAATCATGACTGAAGATGCTATTGTTAGTAACTTAATTTTTAATACACATACAAATTTTTTCCAAATCTTTTGATATGGAACTGGAGTGTTACAAAACTACTGTTGCTGCTTCTTTTCGAAGCAAGAGGAAGCTTCATGTTTTGTGTGATTGAAGATCAAGTGACATTGCTAAATGAACCATAACGTTGTATACCAAAATGTTGGGATTGAGTACACTCTCTCTATGGAAATGAGTACTTGGTTAAGCTCTCGTCATTGTTCAGTCCCTGCCATTCAACCTCGTGAAGATCCTCTTATTGAGTTATTTACTTAATTAGTAACTGGATCATTACCGGACAATTCATGAAGGAGTGAAAAAAGGTATTGAAAGTCAACAAGTCAAACGGAACCCTCATGACCGTCATTTCTGTACAGTCCTAAGGAAGGAGTATTAACAAGGATAGTTATGGTCTGTCTCTGATTTTTTTTTAACTTTCATTTGATTCTCTTCTTCTTCATTGATTCCTCGTGATTTTTTTTTGACAGAGTGGTCCTCATACGTTGAATAGCTATTTTTTGGGAGTGTAACATAATTTTAGTTTTTGGTCAAATGATAGATGACTTCAATCATTCTTATTGTATTTTTATCATTCTGCTTTCACCTTGGTTGTTCCTGTGATACTTCCCTTTAATGAAGCTTAATTAATAT
Organism: Panax notoginseng; assembly: GCA_016801055.1. Lineage (NCBI taxonomy): Eukaryota > Viridiplantae > Streptophyta > Magnoliopsida > Apiales > Araliaceae > Panax > Panax notoginseng. The sequence goes on along the minus strand of CM029020.1, from coordinate 2,258,782 downwards.
ATGGGGCGAGGTTGTGGCGAGAGATGAAGGGATCCCTGCTTGAGCTATGTTTGGTGCTGGCTGATTCAGGGATGATGAGACAGGAATTGTCAGATTCCATATCTTTATAGAATGCTGTGTTGAGGGGATGAGAATGTTGAAGCATATTTTGGTGGACATTGGAGCCTCCTATTGGATGGCCAAAGGTCTTTCTTCCATACTTGGAAAACCTAAAGTGCTTCTCTAGCATAGCTGAAGTTAGATACCGAATTTCAGGCTGCACGCGTGCTAAGATGAATATTTATAGTAGGGAAAAAGATTTATATTGCGACAAAGAGTGTTGACTTTAGTTAAGAGTAGACACATTAATAATTATCCATGTATTTGTATTAATTTATAGATCATACCATTGCGTCTACTGAACAAGAGTCGACATGTTTTTGTTACAATATATAGAAGAACTCTTATAGTAGCATGATCTATGGAGAATTAAGTGTACTCCCTCCGTCCCGATTTAAGTGACATGCTTTCCTGTTTTGTATGTTACTTTTACAAAAGCAATTCAACATTAATGCATACGGACTATATTCAATTTCCCTTCTGAAAATAGTGATACAAATATGTGGACTCGACAATACAGTGAACTCTATCATGCTTTCCTGCTTTGGATTTATTTGTTTTGTAACCAATCCAACATTATTTCTAATGGATCATATATACTTCCCTTCTGAAAATAGAGATATAAATATGTGGACCCCACAATATTTTACTATCTTTTAAAACTATTTTACTCGTGTTCTTTTCTAATCAACCCTATGCTGTTATAAATTACTTCAATATGCTGAGAACTTTTCTTGTTTGTCACAACAGTGAGCAGACCAGGGTTTTGCTAACAAGTGCTGCCTTTGTTTATCTGAAGAATTTTGACTTTTCTAAGCACACACGTAACCTTGCTCCTGCAAGTCGAACTATTTTGCTATCAGGACCTGCAGGTTGGTTCTCTGTTGAATTAGTCTATGTGTATGCAGTTATACTTTTGTCCTTCATTTTCTTATGTCTCATTTTGAAGAACTTTACCAACAAATGCTTGCCAAGGCATTAGCTCATTATTTTGAAGCCAGGCTGCTATTGTTAGATATTACTGACTTTTCGCTAAAGGTGAGTTTGGAGGATTACATTTTTCTTTGATGTCTACTTCTGCCAAATCTTATAGTGGTTAATTGCTTTTCTACAGATTCAGGGAAAGTATGGGTCTGCCAACAAGGAATATGTAAGTTTTTAAAATTCAATCCCAACACGTTTTTTCTGCATTATATCTGTTTAGTCTGTTCTTGCACCAAATGCAATATTGTCTCCCACAGAACGCAGGAGATTTTGAATATTCAACACGCATTTTACGTTGGTTTTTTCTTGTGCAAACATCTTGTTTACAGTCTTTCAAAAGGTCCATTTCAGAAACTACTTTGGCCCAGATGTCTAGTTTATTTGGATCTTTTTCCGCCCTTCAACCACGGGAAGAATCAAAAGGTTTGATAGAAGATTATTCGTTCCTTTTATTTATTTATGTTGTTTCTAATTCACACCCCCCCTATTAAGGCGACATTTACGTCGGGGGGAGACCCACATAGGATGCTTGTATACACCATATGTTTACTTTGTCACCATTCTCTTTATTTTGTGTATTCCTGTCGTCACCCTAAAAGTGATTGCAGCAGTAGGAAATATCATGCTATGACACCTCCTTTTCCATATGTTTTAGAATAATGGAGAGCAGTGGTGCAGGTTTTTAAAGGGAAAAAGAGGGAGAATGATGTTTTTTGTTGCCCATGGGCTATTATTGCTTCTGCATTCCATTGAATTATGTTTATTCTAAAGAGGTTTCCAATTATTAAATACATAGCTTACTAACTATTTTTATATTAGAAAGAGGACTTTTTTCCTTTTTCTTTTACTTCAGTCTGAGAGTTGTACCTTGTATTGTAAATCATTTCTCTGACATTTTTGGATTTGGGTTAGTTATTTACTTTAATTAAATTTACACTTTTCCATATTGAACCTTCCTGTTGCAGGCACACTACGTAGACAGAGCAGTGGTGTAGATATTGGATCATGGTATACGGCTCATATCTGTTTTCTTGATTTGAAACATTAGGAATCTAGTGGTATGCTGTTCAGTGGTTTAATACCTATGCTAATTCAGCAGTTCCTTTATTTGCAGGAAATCAGAAGGAATGCCTTCAACCCTCCGTAGAATTGCATCTGCTGCAGCTAATTTGAATAGTCTTATGTCAAATAGCACTCCTACAAATCCAGGTTTTTATTCAGGACTTCTTTTATGAAATGGTACAAGTCTCAAGTAATTGCATTTTCCACTCAACAGGAAAATCTTTCATAGATGGTGCACGTACTGTAAGAAGATTTATGCACGCAATCAAAACTGATTTTTTTTATATACTCCACGAAATATGCTTATAATGAAGTTGGGTAAGATAGAAGAGGCTTAAAGAATACATAATGTTTCTCTAATTCTTGCACATGGTCCCTTCAGTTGCATGTATTTCCAGTTCATTGGATGGAAATATATAAGAGAATATAGGTGATTCCATATTGAACCAAACATATTTGTTACAAGAATTTAATTCTTTTTATTATCTATTTTAGAAGAAATCATCAAGTGAAAAGCCATATTGGTGTTATAATCATAATTATATTTTTCCATGTTGGTAAGCAAGCGGTTTATTTGAGCTTTTTATGGTAAAATACTATAACAAGCTGAAAATTCTGAATGAGCTTCGAAGTCCTTTTTTCTTCACATGCTGCTGCGCAGTTGTTTTTAATCATATTATCGTGTTGAAATCTAAGGAAGAGAGCCATGAGGAAGATAGCCCGAGCAGGAAATTTTTAGTCTTACCTAGAGAAAATAACTTTAGTGTACCATTTCAGATTCATTATAATTGCCTCATCTGTTTTTGTTCTTTGCTGTCCTCATAACTCTAAGATTCTTTATCTAATTCCTACAGTTGGTTAAATTTTTTTGAACAAACATTACTGGATCAAATATATCTTAAAACTTTGGAATTTGTAGGACCTTGCTCATATAAATCAATCATGCTTTTCAGACAAAGTTTGTTCCACTTACAGTTACGAATTTGCTTATTTATCTCAAAGATCAACAGATTTTCTCTTTCTTTTCACTTGTACTGATGATATCTATATTTCAGCTCCTCTTAAGCGTACTAGTAGCTTTTCCTTTGATGAAAAGCTTTTTATACAGACGCTATACAAGGTCACTTATCTCCCTCCATCCTAGATATCATCTAATCATTACAGTGTACGATTTTGTATAGGCTTTTATGCAGTATAACAATTGTGACCTCTTACAGGTTCTTGTTTCAATATCGAAAACCAGTCCTATTGTTCTTTATCTTAGGGATGCTGACAAGCTCCTATATAGATCACAAAGAATATACATCTTGCTCCAGAAAATGTTGAAGAAATTAACTGGACCAGTGCTGATCCTCGGTTCACAAATTGTGGACCCGGGCGGTGACTACAGAGAAGTAGATGAAAGGCTTAATTCTGTATTCCTATACAATATTGAAATCAGACCACCTGAGGATGAAACCCATCTTGTCAATTGGAAGGCTCAACTGGAGGAGGATATGAAGATGATCCAGTATCAGGATACCAGAAACCACATCATTGAAGTACTTGCAGCTAATGACCTTGATTGTGATGATCTGGGCTCAATATGCTCAGCAGACACAATGATTCTTAGTAGATATATTGAAGAAATTGTGGTGTCTGCAATCTCATATCACTTGATGAATACAAAGGATCCTAAGTACAGAAATGGAAAACTTGTTATTTCGTCTGCAAGGTCAATTCAGTATATTATCTGATGGTTACCTCACCATTTAAAGTTTTCTGACTTCTTGTGTTGAACATGAAACAGTTTATCCCGTGGATTGAGTCTATTCCAGGAAGGTAAATCTGTGAGAAAAGATACCTTAAAATTGGAAGCTCAAACTGAAGTTCCCAAGGTTTGCCTGCCTCTAATTATTCACATTCAATAATCTGAAGTAATTGAACAATCATAGGAGTAGTATTTATATGAAACTGTCTTATTTTATTTTTACATTTGACATTGAGAATAGGAGGGACGAGGAGGAGGGACCTTTCCTAAGAAACCAGAAACAAAATCTGAAAGCTCAGTACCTGAAAACAAGAGCGAAGCATCAGCTCCAACAGTGAAGGATGTTGATAGTTCAAACCTAGCAACAAAAGAGCCAGTAAGTTTAGTATCCTAGTTTGTTGCCTTAGATTTTTTACAATTCCAACTTATTTCTCTTCCTTCTATACATCATGAGGCTGTATACTAGCGTACCTTTATATATCAATTATTCTATAAACTAAGTTTTATAATCCCTCCATGTCAATGTATCAAATCTCGCTATATTGAATTTAAAATATGCCAAATTTTGGTTAGTAATTTTGACCTTTAGTGGGCTCTCATTTTTGCCGGATGTAGTATCTAAATTGTGCCATGGAGGCTGGAGCATTCAATTGAAGTTTGGTAATCTGAAACATGTCATTTCTCCACTGGTTAACTCATCGTCGTTTCTACATTTTTATCGAATGCCCCATATTCGCAACCTTTTACTTTTCATTTTTCTGCAAGCCTGCCTGTGTGAACTACTAGGGCGGAACCTATGCAGCGTGTGCATGATATTCAAAAATGAAAAGAAATACATGACAATTTATCAGGTACATGTATTTTGGCAGTAATTACTAAGGAAAAATTATAACTTCCTTTCTTGGGTTTTTATTTATTTATTTTATATACTTATTTATTTATGTAATTTACTTTGAATGGGGTAAGGGGCACTGTGCTGGAGGCTAAAACCATTTGAGTATTCCCACACAAGCATGCCTCAGACAAATAATGTCCAGTACCTACTGACAAACTAAAATTCGTGGTTCCACTCAAGGAGATCAATATAGTTGTTATCATAGTGCTCATGCAGTTCATGTAATGTTATCTGCTTCTGCAGTGTTTATCCATTTGTTTCCTTTCCTTAGTATTCCCTTCTTTTGACAACGAAGTATCTCCTTCTATTGATTGTAACAGGAGCTTCTTCCTCCGGACAATGAATTTGAGAAGCGGATAAGGCCAGAGGTTATACCAGCAAGTGAAATTGGTGTGACATTTGCTGATATTGGTGCCATGGAGGAGACTAAAGAATCCCTTCAGGAACTAGTTATGCTACCTCTCCGACGTCCAGACCTGTTTAAAGGTGGCCTTTTAAAGCCATGTAGAGGAATATTGCTATTCGGGCCTCCTGGTACTGGGAAGACTATGCTGGCTAAAGCTATTGCAAATGAGGCTGGAGCAAGCTTCATTAATGTGTCTATGTCTACCATCACTTCTAAATGGTTTGGTGAAGATGAGAAGAATGTCCGTGCTTTGTTCACTCTTGCAGCCAAGGTTTCCCCAACTATTATTTTTGTGGACGAGGTAGACAGCATGCTTGGACAGCGCTCAAGAGCTGGGGAGCATGAAGCCATGAGGAAGATAAAAAACGAGTTCATGACACATTGGGACGGACTCTTGACAAAACAGGGTGAGAAGATTCTTGTTCTTGCTGCTACCAATAGGCCGTTTGACCTAGATGAAGCAATAATCAGACGTTTTGAGAGGAGGTATAGTGTACAAGGAACCATTATTGTGCTTCTGTACTTTTACTTTAATTTATTGATCAATTGGATATGGAAGGGATGAATAAAATAAATTAAAAGACCTTCCGTGTCATAATTTTATCAGCAAACCAATATTGATACACTTACAAGTCTCAACGAGTTATTTAAGTTATATTTTTGTTAGAAATAAGCTACATTGGAATGAAAAATATTATAGATCTTATATTTTCTTCTCTTTTCAACAGGATACTGGTTGGTCTACCATCTGTGGAGAACAGAGAAATGATACTGAAAACTCTCTTGGCAAAAGAAAAGGTTGACAAAGTATTAAATTTCAAAGAACTTGCCACAATGACAGAAGGCTATAGTGGAAGTGACCTAAAGGTTGTAAATCTTATTATAGCATTAGTGTTCAGATTCATAATTACCTGACTAACTGGGAAATTGTTGTAAACAGAACTTGTGTACTACTGCTGCTTATCGACCAGTTAGGGAGTTGATACAGCAAGAAAGGCTGAAGGATCTAGTAAGTACTTCAACCGCAACTCAATTGAATTCAACTTTGTCTCCTTACTCCTACTTGGAATTCGGTACACTACTCTCGTTTTCTCATTTTGGATCTATAGTAAACAACTGAATTTGCATGACCTTTAGTAATTTCACTTGATTTCATAACAACCTTGATTCCTTATTTGAATTATTAGCAATCTTTCAACTCTACAGGAGAAGCAGAATATCGAAGGAGGACAGAAGTCTGAAGCTACTTCGGTTTCAAAAGGAACTAAGGAGGATAAAGTAATCAATATAAGACCATTGAACATGGCAGACTTTAGGGAAGCAAAAACTCAGGTGAATATACACACCCAAGGAACCCCAAACCAAAAAATTAAAAGAAATATCTGCTTAACACTAGCTTTAAACATGAGCACTGAGCTTCTGTTATTGGTCTCCTTTTCTTTATTTTCCACGTGGTACAAAATTGCATGAGAAACTAGTCTAATTACTAATTAAGGAATGGAAGAGAAAGATCATCAGAAAAGGGGGAAGTATCTATTGAAAGGATGTTGAAGCATGAAAAAGACTTGCTTACTGCAAATCTGACGGTTTCACCCTGATATCTTGAGAAAAGGTTTTAGCACCAGTGTATCGTGAGGCAGAACCAGACCACTCAAATGAAAATGGAAATCGTTTATTATGATGCCAACTATCCCAATAGGGTTTTGTTGATTCCTGGTTACTATCCTCTTGGAATATATAGATTCCTAGTTAATTTTTTTATGTGTACTTCTTTTATTAAAACAAGACAAGGAAAATAAATAAATAGCGACGAACCTCATGTTGGAGTAAGGTTTCTTGACCTGTAGTTTGATATCTGAATGATAGTCTGAGTAAGGTTTAGTGACCTGTAGTTTGATATCTGAATGATAATTGAGAAGATTTCATACTGCTGCTGATACACATGTATCTTTGCAATTGTGTTACAGGTTGCGGCAAGCTTTGCAGCTGAGGGATCTATAATGAATGAGCTGAAGCAATGGAATGACTTATATGGCAAAGGAGGTTCAAGGAAGAAGGAACAGCTATCTTACTTCCTATAAACTATAAAGTATCAGAGTTTTCTTTGAGTTATGTGAGCATATCAAACTACATGAAACCATTAGGTTAGAATTCCTGTCTACAGTCTTGTCATATTGTATGTGTTGTTGTATCATTCCTAAAATGTAGAAATTTCTAACCCATTACCACCAAGTAAACACCAATTAGCTAACTGAAGATGGCTATATCTATAGGTTGGATAAATGACCGATCTTTTTTCAGCATGATCAAGCAAGTAAGGTGATGTAAAACTATGAAATGACACCAGCACACCAGCAGTCTCCATGAACAGATAGGAGCAGGCAAAGCAGTCAACTTCTTTATAGAAGTCTCAGGTCTTGATTACTTGAAATTTTAAGTCCTTGAAAGTTCCTGCTATCTTTGCAATACACTAGTTATAATGTTTGGTTTTCCCAGTTGTGACTTGAAACCTATATACTTTCTTGGATGTGCCTATCAAGTTCATCAAGAGCTCTACTGAATAGAGCTTAGTAGTCCTGTTTCCACACAGGAGAGAAACTTATATTAACTGTTCTTTTCTGGTACAAACCTTGATCAGGAAATGAAAAAAATACTGGTAGTAAATTGAAAGAACAAAATTGCAAAAAGACGCAAGATTTCACCAAATCATGTTTACAACTAACAATAACATAGCCTGCTTGCCTGCCTAAAGTGCAAGAATTAGGTTATGATGTTGGACCAGACCCAGCCTAGGAACCATGTGATGATCAATCTAAAAGCCATGAGATAAACATCACGTCCAAAATCCAATGTGGTTTACAGACTACAAGCAATTACTATGAAATATAACACTGTATATATCACAACCAGAACACCAAACACAGAACCAGATGACATGCCACCCCAACTAATGTGTAGTTTACATAGGAAGATGGCGTATCCATCTTGTGTGAACCAAGACACCCTAAAATGAAACTAAGATATGAAGTAGGGTTCTAAAGAATAAATATTGTAATCAAATTCACAAATAACACGACTATAAACTTGTCAAAACCAGACAACTAATAAGCAGCCTCTAAACTTTCTTCTTGTCTTTTAGAGGTCCCCTCGGGATCTTGCTTAGAACCTTTGCATCAAACACTGCATATTGTTTTTTGATCTCAATCAAGGCCTTCTCTGCGAATGGGTCCACTTTGTCCTCATATTTCTCATAAAGCACAGGCACCGTGAGGAGTAACACAAATACTGCATAAAGATCATTGAGACGTAGTGTCACTATTTTTTAAACATGAGTTATAAGACAAAAAAAATTATCAACATAATACTTGCCTATGTAGAACAATGTCAAGAAGTTGAAGCAATTGCCCAAAATTGATAAGATCCACAACCCAGCAATAACCTGGTTAATGAAACAGTAACATAAAATGACAAAAACTACAGATGAGATGAGAATATGAGATAATTCATATCCCTCCAACAGTGGGAAAACCAAAATTTGCATAAATATACATTTCTCTCCTGATAGAATTGTAAATACATGATAATATAACAGAACACTGTGGATTATTATTAATAATAGGAAATATTTAACATACAGATAGAAACTTCTTCAGATCTCTCCCGGTTGCAATTTCCCTTATGATTGCAGATGCCCTATTGATCTCAACCCTCAGAGCCGCAGCAAATTGAATAACTGGCTCCTCTGGAATGGAAACTTCAGGAATTCGTGGTGGAGACCTGTAAGGCAACACCGAGTGACCTTAGTAAGAATTCATCAGCCGTAGATGGCTAAAACTAACATCCAACGAGATTGCTCGACAACAATATGATTTGGGTTACTTGTTGATGAAGGTTGTGGCATTGGACCACAAGAACAGTATAGTCAATGAGACTATCAGCCCATGGCAGACCAGAGTGAGCAAGTGGTATCCCAACACTTCAAACAGAAACCAAATGGCTGTTGCCCCACCTAGGACTCCTGCAGATATCTTCTTGTTCCTCCACAGGAACACATCAGCCGCTGCAACCATCACATTGAACCGTAATTAACAGTAATATTTTGTATATGCGTATATAGAGAGAAAAGTAGGTTTACACATTTTTGAATGTGTGTATATATAGAGAGAAAAGTAGGTTTATACCACAAGGGGGAAAAATTAAGTTCTTTTTTTATAGGTAATTTAACTATTTAAAAAACACATCTTCGTGATTTATACTAAAAAATATAAGGTAAAAAGTTGGAATTTTAGGTTTAAAGTAATTCTACAAAATTTATATTCAACAAGCATATTGAGACAAACTGACAAACGTTGTTGAGACACAGGGAGTATAATTTTCAGTCTCAACTCTGACAAAATAGGTGTCAAAGTAACCTTAAGAAAATGCTATTATGAGAATAAGCTAAATGCCTAAGACCTCACTGCTATTGGATTGGCCAAAGGCATCCATCCAACCTACTCAAACAGCTGCTTGATCTCGTTGTAAAATTACTCAAGTTCAATTGTTACATGACAACCCGATCAACACAGTAATAAATAACGGTATTAAAAATCTACTAAAAGGAGAAAGCAACCAAATTCACAAGTTTGATCTAATAACTGGTTAGATCTAGAACCAAACAGCACGCAAAACCAATAAATTAACTACCAAACTCAATTTTCAGTATAAGGAGTTTCATAATAACAAATCTAGCAGCTTTAACACAATACGAAATCCGATATTTTAACATAAAGATTTCTACTACAATAACAGGAGCTACTGGCACATTAATTAACTAAGGTCTAACAAAAGATTGAACTACAACTACTTTCTCATGAGATTAAAATCAAAATGTGTACCAAATTAAGAACAAACCAAAACGAAATGGATATGAATAAGTGAAGTACATACGTTTGCCTCCACCGAAGACTTTGTGAACAGGCTTTTCCCGCCCAAAGATCCGATAAACCTTGGACTTCAACGACGTCTTCTCTTCGTCATCAGAATCCGATGAAGAAGAAGAAGAAAATGAATCGTCCTCGTGTAGCTTCCCACTAATCTTCTCCATTATCGACTCAACCTTCGATTCCTCGTGATCTGACATCTCTCTCTAAAACCTCTCCGATCCACAAATCAAAAATCCTAAATTTTTGGACTAAAAAACCGACGGATTTTAGATTTAGAAGCAGAATTATCTCTAAATGAACCTTCTTTTACTTATGTAACAGATTAATCTGAAGCTAAAATGAGTGACAAGTCACAGATTCGATCTCTACCGTTGAAATTAGGGCTGAGCAACTAACCAAATTGGAACCGAAATTACACTAAAAATCGCACGAACTGTACCAATTAAAATCGCACCAACGGTTCCGGCGTATGTGACGGTTTTAGGTGGGTTGAATAACCAAATTTACGGTTTTGGTTTGGTTACTAACAAAAACCAAACCGCATAAAATCGAAACCGCACCATATGTGTGTATGTATGTATTATCTCTAGTAAATTCTAAAGTTACTTTTCACTTGAACACGCTCAGAAAAAATCTTAGTCTTGCATTGTCATTTTTTCACCAATTGAAAGAAGATGTAAGAGGTTATTGAATCAAAAATTAAGCAATTGGGTTTTAGAATTTTGAATTTGTTTGATGCGTTATTGGAGGGGCTTATAGTTGAGTGGCTCGAGCACTTGATGCATTGGTTAATGTCAATGCTATAATTGTAATAGTCTAATAGATTATTTTTAATCCTCCCTGCAATATATTTTATTCTATCTTCAGTATATACTTTTAACTTTTGAGGAACTAGATAAACATTCTTGCTTGTTATCGAATAGTCTCCGTTGTTTTATATAGCACATATTTTAGTTTTAAAGCATGCTTGATATAATTCTCATTGTCGTCTTTATCACTAAGTTAATTGCTAGATGTAAATTTTATGTTAAATTTTATTGAAGGCTTAAATTTTTTTGTTGTTTCAATTGATTTTAGAACCGAAACCACACCAATTAAAACCGCATCGCACACTTTAAAACTGAACCGTACCAATCACAAGCGATTTCAGATGCGGTTTTAAATTTTTCAAACCGCATTTAAGTAGTTTCGGGTGCGATTTAAATTTCAAATCGCACCACGCTAACCCCTAATTGAAATGATACGGATCCGAACATGAAATATATCGACTCACCCGAGTCTCTTGCTTCGGAACCAAACAAACTGATAAATTGAGACTAGACTAGAGAGGTATTGAAGGCTACGAGGCTAAACGGTCGTTAGAGTTGACGGACTGAAGTGACGGCTCCGTTATTAAGCCGTCAAGTGTAATTATACGTGGCCATATGATATAGCGGTACCCCGTACCTTCACGTAGGTCAGGAAATAATTGACTGGATCGTACGAAAAGTTGTGTTTTGGTGGCAAGATTTGTGGACACCTGTGATGATCCTAACCGTTAAATTTTATTATCTTATTAATAAAAAAGCCTTGGATATCAACAAATAAAATCTTTATGATTCCGTGGCCGGCTCCAAGTTAAAAGGATCCCGTTAGTATGAAATTTATTTTTTAATAAATTATTCAGTTGGTCAATTAGTCAATAAAATTTTAATATATACAAAATTTTACATGCGTGTCAGTACTCTATTGATCAATTGATTAACTTATCCAAAAATAAACTTCATACTAACCACTCTCAAACTAGAAGAATCTTACTGATCATTTAGGTTGACCCATACTTCACATGATAATATATAAATTTAGATTTGAAAAAACAAAATGATAGGAGTATATTTTATAACTTTATAGGTCGACTTTATTGGTATCACTTATATGAATAATTATAATTAATAATATTCTTTTTTTTTTAAATTATCTCCCGATTCTTTGTGCCCATGGATAATGTAAGACCCTAACCTTTATAAATAAAGATGAATTTTCTATAAATATTATTTTTTTTAAATATTATGAAGTTAATTTGATATAATGTTATAGTTGTGGGTAATATTTATAAATTTTACAAAGTACGCAAGTTGTTATATAATATTCAATTGGTCGGGAAATATTCGTTTTAACAGGAAATATTCGTACAACGGCACAATCATTGGTAGACCCCACAACGGAATTATTATCGGATTGAGAAAACGACAAAAATATTTTATTAAAAATAACAGCGGAAGTTTTACCATTGATACTGTTGAACTACTCGGAAGTAAAAGTACAGTAATACGTGTGGTTGCATAGTAGCACACGGTATTGATTATTAATGTTTATGTGAGAAGTCACTCAGTTTGATTCAAATATTGTCAGTTAATAATATGAATTATTTAACGATAATGACGTTTTGTTTTATTCGTATTATTAACGTAATAAAACAGAAATATCTTTTTATATAAAACAGAATACTTTATTAAAGTTATTCTATAAATAAAATATATTATATTTTATTTAAAAGATTTTTCTTTAAATATGGACCGTCAGATTAAAGTAATCAATCTGGACCGTTCATGGATTAGTTACTATGCATTCTATTTTTCTATAAATAGCAGCTCATTCCTTCATTATTTCTTACGAATTCACTGAACTCTAGAGATAGAAACTATAGAGAGAAACTATAGAGAGAGAGAAGAAGAGTATTCTGTTACTTAACTACTTTCTTATTTCAGTTCTTCTTTAAAACGGTAAGGGGTGTTATTCTTTCTTATTCATGAAGAGAACTGTTGTTATTCCATTTATTATTATTCTGTTGGAATAACCTGTATACGCGGTCTACTCTATACTTGGTGACATTCTTCTATTATTCTGTTGGAACATCCTATCTGTGTGTTTTACACCGGACCTGGTTTCGTCTTTATTATTATTCTGTTGGAACATCCTGTCTGTGTGTTTTACACCGGACCTGGTTCCGTCTTTATTATTATTCTATTGGAACATCCTGTCTGTGCGTTTTACGCCGGACCTGGTTCCGTCTTTATTATTATTCTGTTGGAACATCCTGTCTGTGCGTTTTACGCCGGACCTGGTTCCATTATTTATTATTCTGTTGGAATAACCTGTCTGTGCGGTCTATTGCATGCATGATGATTTCTTTTGTTATTCCATTCTTTAGTATACTCAGTTGGTTAAGTTTTAACTTCTATACTCCATGAAATTTGTGGAATATCTTTGATAATTGCATTTCATCCAGTATCTTTTCATGAAAATATTCTTCTAAGCATTCTTGAATTCTACTCCACAAAGCAGTATCATGTTGACAATTTGGACGTTGTTAATTTTTGGATAAATTAATTGTTGAACTTGTTTTATTGAATTCTTATATTATTGTCATCAACCTCATGTTTATAAAATGTTAAAAGTCATCTGTGGCCTGTAGTGCATAGATGGACTTGGTATGATTATGACCAGGAATTATTCGGTATAATCATGACCGTAATGTTACAAATGATGTGGTAAAAGTCCTCATTGGCCCGTAGTGCGTTGATGGACAATTGTTGGCATGATCATGACCATTAATGAATACACGAATATCCTTGGCCGTATTGCAGGGGTGATTCGATGATGTGGATTATTTTATTAAGCTGAGTCCCAGCGATCACAGTGTTGAAAAACCTTTTAAATCATAAAAGATAGTAGAGTTTATTTTCTACTTGACTCTTTTAATGGATTGCTTGTTCCGCTGCAGTTAAACTTGATGTCTATTATATTTTATCAGTTTAACATTGTTGAAGGCTAATGATAATTTATTCTGCATTATCTTAGTCATAATATTTCTTACTGGGCTAGTTGAGCTCACCCTTTCTTTCACTGTTCTCTTCAGGAAATGAGAACGTAGCTGGGGCAAGTCGGGGAACGGAGTGATGGTCCGAATGATAGTATTAGTTAGTAGTCCTCACTATTCTATGTAATGGTGTGTTAATAAATGTAATGAGGACTCCTTTTGAGTATGAATACTCTCTAAAATATAATATTTGTATTCAAACTCACAGTTTATGTTTTGTCATATTGTACACGACATTAGTAAGTTATATTTGTATTCTGTACTATGTATCTGACGACCCAAGATGGGTGATGTATACCTAATTTTGGGGGCGTCATAGGTAAGGGGTAGGCATAATTTCTCCTTTTTTTGATTTTTTGGGCCAGATCGAACCGATCGATTTGGTATAAAAAGAATCGGTTCGATTTCGGTACAAAAAATAGGTATATATCGATTTTTTGATACAGATACCGATTTTGAGGTGAACGAGTGGGAGTATATACATTGTAAGACCCCAACTTATTAATGAATAAAATCAAATTTTCTCTAAATATTATTGTGAATAATAAGGGGTTAATTTGATATAATACTTTGGTTATGGGTGAAATGTGCAAATTTTGCAAAATAAGCAAGTGGTTATAAAATATTTATTTTTGGTCGGTGAATATTCGGTTGGTCGTGGAATATTCTTGCTGTCGGGGAATATTCGTACGACGACGCAGCCTTGTGTGGGCCCCATAACGGAAAGCGATTGGATGAAAAAAACGACAAGTATAAGTTGTTTATAAATAACGGCGTAGTTGTTACCGTTAATACTGTTGGAATACCCGGTGGTTAAAATACAGTAGCACACGGATTGCACAGTATAGTTGAATTATTGATTCGTACGTAAGAAGGCACTACTCAATAATTGTTACAGTAGTTATTATTCAATATTTTATTTTATTGATTCAATAATTGCTGCGTTGATATTTTATATTATTGTTGTTTCAATAATTGTTGCTGCACAGTATTTTCATTTATCAGATCAATAATTCATATTATTTGAATAATATTATTAGATAACATTATTGGCAATGTCTAGAAAGTTCTGTCTAAGGAGAGGTTTGGTCATCTAATTGCGCGCCAGTAAGGAGAAATCCTTATTGGAAAGCCCCCTCTTTCCTAGGAACGGCCTGGTTGTCATAAATGTGATTCTGTAATATTATTTGTGAATAATTAATTATTGATTCATATGATAAGGAAATATTTATTTTATGTGGATATAAATGAGGGATATATTTTTGTGGTTAAAAATGAAGGAGTTAATGTTGAGGTGTTTTATCAGTATTTTTATCGGAATGGAGTTATTAAAAATCAAATCAAGGTTTTTGAGAAAATATTGCGGGGGTTATAATTTTTAATCCGACCGTTGGATCGTGGTAATTTTTGGATATGTTATACATATATAAGTTGAGTATATGTCCACAAATTTTGAACCGTTAAAAATGAACGTATGATTTATTATGAATTTTACAAGATGACTGGTTCAGAAATTGTTGAATTTTCGGAGTTTATCATTTTGGTGGAAAATTCTAGAATTGGTGGGCCCCACTTGTGGTTGGTGAAGAAATGTGCTGAATTATATTTCAAATGTGGTAGGTGGGAATAGTAGCAGGTAAAGCCATCAGGTTGCAGGTCAAACCTACCAAAATTTTCCTATAAATAGAGGGCTAAGTTAGAATTGAAAATTACACCAGAAACAAGTTTTCTCTCTTTCTCTCTCTAGATTATTGAGTGTATTTTGTGAGTATTTAGATACTTTGAGAGTTTCTATTCATCAGAGCAAGTTTCTTTCAGCCTTATACCGGTATTCCGACCAGAAGTACTGATATTTTGAGGTAAGGGATATTATTTTCTTCTTAAATGATATTATTTTCTTCAATATCATTATGCTGAAATATTGATATGAGTTTTTATCAAATTTGGAACTTTTTGTGTCGGGGTTACTATTCACGTATACGGTACTATTCACGTATACGGCACTATTCACGAATACGGCACTATTCACCGAAAAATAAAATTTTTTCTTTTTGTCCAAGATGTCTATTATGGTTACTATCTTTGATTGTATCCATGTTTTGATCTTTATTTTTGAATTCTGCTTCACAATTGATTATTATGAAGTATTATTGATCTTGGATAAACTGTTATACGAATCCCTACTATTTGTCCTTCTGTCTCATTGGATTCGTTCTCTTTAAGATATTTTTCATCATCCTCAGTCCTAAATGATGATATTACTGAATATCTTTGGCCTGTAGTGCAAAGATGTATAATTACTTGATGAATATCTTTGGCCTGTAGTGCAAAGATGAACAGGTGTTGAGATGAACATGACCGACTGATGATACAAATGAATATCTTTGGCCTGTAGTGCAAAGATGAATATTTGGTTAAAGATGATTATTAATTGATGTTACAGGGATAAAATATTGATGATGGACTTTTAAATCTTAGAAGATAGTAGAATTCTTTCTCTACTTGACTCTTCTAATGGTTTGCTGTTTCCGCTGCAGTTGTTGATCTAAAACTTGTTGTCGATTATATTTTATCAGATTTTTCCCTGTTGAAGACTAACGATAATTTGTTGTATATTATCTTAGTCATAATATTCTTTACTGGGCTAGTTGAGCTCACCCTTTTCCTTTTTGTTCCATTTTTCTTCTCAGGAGGTGAGAACATAGCAGGATCTAGTCGGGGTATGGAGTGATGGTTCTAGAAAGATGTATTAGCAGTCCTCACTATTTCTGTAAAATAGTGTTTGAATAATTGTAATGAGGATTTATTTGAGTGTGGATATTGTCTAGAAGACAATATTTGTATTTAAACTCACAGTATGTGTTGTCGTATTTTGCACGACAATTGTATTATTGAAGTTGTAGTTTGCTTTCTGTACCATGTATTTGGCGACTCAGAATGGGTGTTGTATACCTATTCTGGGGGCGTCACAGTTGGTATCAGAGCTTAGGGATATGATCCCTGGCTGAGATGTGAGACAAGAACTAGGAGGGGAGAGACGGGGAATTCCTTCGCTAGTATGACCTGACTAAGTTTATTTGGTGTTTATTTGGTCGGTCAGAGTATAGGGATAATATATGACATGACTATTAACCCTTGTTTTATGGCAGTATTTAAGAATGGCAGCTGAGAACGTTAATAATGGAGTAAATCAGACCGTGGAGACACCTTTGATCACTACCCAGGGGAACGTGCAACAGGAAGGCAATATTCCTCCTGTAAACAACGTTACCGAGCAAACGATGAATGATGGAATGTTTAGGAGCTTTTTGCAGTTCATGCAAAATCAGACGAGGGAGACTCGTGTGCAGAATACGGGTGGAAATGATAACAACGCGCGGTTTGTCACAGCTAAGCAGTTCAAAGAATTGGGACCACCAGAATTTAAGGGAAAGCCGGATCCGATCATGGCGGAAACGTGGGTCAAGCAAATTACCAAGATATTTGATGTCTTGGGATGCACGGAGGAACAGAAGGTTCCATTCGCCACATTTATGTTCCGCGGTGAGGCAGACTACTGGTGGGAGTCTGTGAAGCGTACCCAGCCTGACGCACTCAACATGTCCTGGGAAACATTTCAAAAACTGTTCAATGACAAGTACTTTCCTGAAAGTATTCGTCATATGAAGGAGGTTGAGTTTATTAGACTGGAACAAAACAACATGACGGTGTCCCAGTACGAGGCGAAGTTTGCAGAGTTATCCAGGTTTGCACCTCATTTGGTCGAAAATGAGGAACGAATGACGCGGATGTTTCTGAGAGGTTTAAAACCTGAGATTCGTCAATACCTTATCTCTCATAAATTTTCTCTGTATTCAGACGTTGTCAACAGGGCCCAATTATTAGAGAGAGATAATGAGTATACTCAACCGAGGGACCACAACCAGGGTCATACCGGTGACAGCAATCATCAGAGCGATGATAACCAACGAGGAGGGAAAAATACGAACAAAGGCGGTAACCACTCGGGTGGTCATCGTGGCCATGATAATAGGAGAGGTGAGTCAAGTGGAAATTTCAGAAAGAGGAGATTCAACAATGACGGGAAGACATCAGCACCAGCACCAGCACCAACAACAAATTTTAGGGGAGGAGAACGACCGCCAGTTAGATGTTACAAATGCGGGAAAGAGGGACATATCAGCCCAAACTGTCCACAACAATCCAAGGTGTGTTACAACTGTGGGAAGGAAGGCCACATCGCTCGAGATTGTACTATAGCGAAACCAAGTTCAGCGGGAGTGGTGATTCCAAGGGCTGTCCCGGATAAGGCGAAATCAGCGGTTCCTGGAAGAGCGTTTGTCGTTACTGGCCAAAACGCGAGAAACCCGAACGAGGTGATCACGGGTAAGCTAATCTTGAATTCTTGCGAAGTTTATACTTTACTAGATACCGGTTCTACCCATTCTTTTATCTCTCCTGCTTGTGCTCAACGTTTAAACTTGACTCCGGAGAAATTGGACTTTAACTTATCTGTTGAAACTCCGTTGGGTGAAACCTTCGTTACATCTACAGTTTATAAATCTTGCATGATCCAAGTTGGCACTATCACATTACCTGTTGATCTTATCTCTTTAAAGATACTTGCTTTTGATGTGATTTTAGGAATTGATTGGTTAACCACTCATCATGCTAAAATTGATTGTTTTCGTAAGGTTGTTAGTTTTCATATTCCTAACCAACCTGTCATACGAATTCAAACTACTAAACCACTAAAATCAGTCACTGTCATATCAAGCCACAAAGCTATTCGTTTATTGAAAAACGGATGTCAAGCTTTCTTAGCCCATGTTATGGATTTGAACAAAGACAAGTCAGATTTGAATAATATTTCTATTGTTAGAGAATTTTCCGATGTATTTCCTGAAGAACTTCCCGGTCTACCCCCGGAACGAGAAATTGAATTCTTTATTGACCTTGAACCCGGTACAAAGCCCATTTCTAAAACCTCATATCGAATGGCTCCTATTGAACTTCAGGAGTTAAAAGTCCAACTACAGGAGTTGTTGGACATCGGTTTTATTCGTCCTAGTACGTCTCCTTGGGGTGCTCCTGTTTTATTCGTAAAGAAGAAAGACGGGAGTATGCGACTTTGTATTGACTATCGAGAATTGAACCATGTCACCATCAAGAATAGGTATCCGCTACCTCGCATTGATGACCTGTTTGACCAGTTGCAAGGAGCACAATTCTTTTCAAAGATCGATCTTCGTTCTGGATATCATCAGCTGAAGATTAAAACTGAGGATATTCCAAAGACTGCCTTCAGAACTCGGTACGGGCATTATGAATTCTTAGTAATGTCTTTTGGATTGACTAATGCTCCTGCTGCCTTCATGGATATGATGAACCGTGTATTCAAAGAATATTTGGATCAGTTCGTTGTTGTCTTTATTGATGACATCCTCATCTATTCCAAAAGCCGTGAAGATCATGAGCGCCATTTGAAGCTGGTACTGCAAAGGCTTCGTGAAAACAAGCTATATGCCAAACTGAAGAAATGCGAGTTCTGGCTTGAGGAAGTAGCATTCCTTGGGCACGTGGTGTCAAAACATGGAGTATCTGTCGACCCGGCGAAGATTGAAGCCATACAAAGTTGGGAGCAACCGAAGTCGGTAACCGAAGTACGTAGCTTTCTGGGCTTAGCTGGTTATTATCGGAGATTTGTGGAAGGATTTTCTCGAATCGCTACTCCGTTAACTCAGCTGACTCGGAAAGATACAAAATTCGTATGGAGTGAGGAATGCGAGAAGAGTTTCCAAGAACTCAAGAGGAGACTCATTTCGGCACCTGTTTTGACAATACCATCTGGTTCGGATGGATTTGTTATCTACAGCGATGCTTCAGGCAAAGGGTTAGGATGTGTTCTCATGCAACATGGGAAAGTCATAGCCTATGCCTCACGACAACTCAAAGAATATGAGAGGAATTATCCTACTCATGATTTGGAGTTGGCAGCAGTCGTTTTTGCGTTGAAGATCTGGAGACACTACCTGTATGGGGAGAAAGTGGAGATCTATACAGATCATAAAAGCCTCAAATATTTCTTCACCCAAAAGGAACTCAACATGCGGCAACGACGTTGGCTTGAGCTGTTGAAAGATTACGATCATACCATCCAATACCATCCTGGAAAAGCAAACGTAGTAGCTGACGCATTGAGTAGAAGATCATATGCGGGTACGAGTGCAATGTTTTTAACACAAAGGCCCATTTTGTATGACTTGCAAAGGATGGAGATAGAGATGAAGGCTCCAAGTACCCACATGATGATATCAAATATACGAGTAGAACCGACTTTAATCGATAAAGTTAAAGCTGCTCAAGCTACGGATATAGAGCTGATGCGTATGAAGAAGAAAGTGCAAGAAGGTGCTATTCCAGAAGCAAGAATCGATGAAGAAGGAATACTTCGAGTCAACTCCAGACTTTGTGTTCCTAACGATTTTGACTTGAAGCATAGAATAATGATGGAGGCACACAACACACCGTTTGCAATCCATCCTGGGAGTACCAAAATGTATCACGATCTTCGACATACATTTTGGTGGAGCAATATGAAAAGAGAGATCGCGGAGTTTATCTCGAGATGTTTAACTTGTCAACGTGTAAAAGCGGAGCATCAAGTACCAAAGGGTCCATTGCAACCACTTGAGATTCCGAAATGGAAGTGGGAACACATTACTATGGATTTTGTTACGGGTCTTCCCAAGGTTTCTCAAGGCATAGATGCGATTTGGGTTATTGTTGATAGATTAACCAAGTCCGCTCATTTCTTGCCGATACGTGAGACTTATTCCCTTGAACGTCTTGCTAGTATGTACGTGAACGAGATTGTGAGATTGCATGGCATGCCAGTATCCATAGTTTCGGATCGTGACCCAAGATTCACTTCACGATTTTGGGTTAGCTTGCAGAAAGCTATGGGCACGGATTTACGATTCAGTTCAGCATACCATCCTCAAACGGACGGACAATCAGAGAGGACTATTCAAACTCTTGAAGATCTATTAAGACTTTGTGTCTTAGATCTCAAAGGGAGTTGGGATAAGTACCTACCATTGGTGGAATTCTCCTACAACAACAGTTATCAGGCGAGCATAGGTATGGCTCCATTTGAGGCGTTGTATGGAAGAAAATGTCGTTCTCCAGTATGCTGGGACGAGGTGGGTGAAGCAACATTGTTGGGACCAGAGTTGGTACGCATTACTACAGAGAAGATCCAAACGATTCGACAACGTATACAAACGGCACAGGATCGACAAAAGAGTTATGCGGATCTTCATCGGAAGGACGTGGAATTTAATATTGGGGATCATGTATTGTTACGTGTTGCACCATGGAAGGGAGTTACAAGATTTGGGAAGAGAGGAAAGCTCAATCCAAGATTTGTTGGTCCATTTGAGATTCTTGAGCGAATAGGAAATGTGGCATATAGACTCGCATTACCTCCAAGCATGTCTCGTGTTCATAATGTTTTTCACATATCTATGCTTCGTAAATATGTTAAAGACCCGAACCACATTATTGAGTTAGAACCAGACGAGATAGCTGAAGATTTAACGTACGAGGAGGTACCTGTTAAGATCTTGGATAGGAAAGAGCATGTCCTACGCACGAAGGTTATACCACAAGTTAAGGTTTTGTGGAGAAACCATGCTATTGAAGAAATGACCTGGGAGTTGAAATCAGAAATGAAAGCGAGGTATCCTCACCTTTTTGAAACATCAGGTACGTACGTCAATTTCGAGGACGAAATTTCATAAGGAGGGGAGGTTGTAAGACCCCAACTTATTAATGAATAAAATCAAATTTTCTCTAAATATTATTGTGAATAATAAGGGGTTAATTTGATATAATACTTTGGTTATGGGTGAAATGTGCAAATTTTGCAAAATAAGCAAGTGGTTATAAAATATTTATTTTTGGTCGGTGAATATTCGGTTGGTCGTGGAATATTCTTGCTGTCGGGGAATATTCGTACGACGACGCAGCCTTGTGTGGGCCCCATAACGGAAAGCGATTGGATGAAGAAAACGACAAGTATAAGTTGTTTATAAATAACGGCGTAGTTGTTACCGTTAATACTGTTGGAATACCCGGTGGTTAAAATACAGTAGCACACGGATTGCACAGTATAGTTGAATTATTGATTCGTACGTAAGAAGGCACTACTCAATAATTGTTACAGTAGTTATTATTCAATATTTTATTTTATTGATTCAATAATTGCTGCGTTGATATTTTATATTATTGTTGTTTCAATAATTGTTGCTGCACAGTATTTTCATTTATCAGATCAATAATTCATATTATTTGAATAATATTATTAGATAACATTATTGGCAATGTCTAGAAAGTTCTGTCTAAGGAGAGGTTTGGTCATCTAATTGCGCGCCAGTAAGGAGAAATCCTTATTGGAAAGCCCCCTCTTTCCTGGGAACGGCCTGGTTGTCATAAATGTGATTCTGTAATATTATTTGTGAATAATTAATTATTGATTCATATGATAAGGAAATATTTATTTTATGTGGATATAAATGAGGGATATATTTTTGTGGTTAAAAATGAAGGAGTTAATGTTGAGGTGTTTTATCAGTATTTTTATCGGAATGGAGGTATTAAAAAATCAAATCAAGGTTTTTGAGAAAATATTGCGGGTGTTATAATTTTTAATCCGACCGTTGGATCGTGGTAATTTTTGGATATGTTATACATATATAAGTTGAGTATATGTCCACAAATTTTGAACCGTTAAAAATGAACGTATGATTTATTATGAATTTTACAAGATGACTGGTTCAGAAATTGTTGAATTTTCGGAGTTTATCATTTTGGTGGAAAATTCTAGAATTGGTGGGCCCCACTTGTGGTTGGTGAAGAAATGTGCTGAATTATATTTCAAATGTGGTAGGTGGGAATAGTAGCAGGTAAAGCCATCAGGTTGCAGGTCAAACCTACCAAAATTTTCCTATAAATAGAGGGCTAAGTTAGAATTGAAAATTACACCAGAAACAAGTTTTCTCTCTTTCTCTCTCTAGATTATTGAGTGTATTTTGTGAGTATTTAGATACTTTGAGAGTTTCTATTCATCAGAGCAAGTTTCTTTCAGCCTTATACCGGTATTCCGACCAGAAGTACTGATATTTTGAGGTAAGGGATATTATTTTCTTCTTAAATGATATTATTTTCTTCAATATCATTATGCTGAAATATTGATATGAGTTTTTATCAAATTTGGAACTTTTTGTGTCGGGATTACTATTCACGTATACGGTACTATTCACGTATACGGTACTATTCACGAATACGACACTATTCACCGAAAAATAAAATTTTTCCTTTTTGTCCAAGATGTCTATTATGGTTACTATCTTTGATTGTATCCATGTTTTGATCTTTATTTTTGAATTCTGCTTCACAATTAATTATTATGAAGTATTATTGATCTTGGATAAACTGTTATACGAATCCCTACTATTTGTCCTTCTGTCTCATTGGATTCGTTCTCTTTAAGATATTTTTCATCATCCTCAGTCCTAAATGATGATATTACTGAATATCTTTGGCCTGTAGTGCAAAGATGTATAATTACTTGATGAATATCTTTGGCCTGTAGTGCAAAGATGAACAGGTGTTGAGATGAACATGACCGACTGATGATACAAATGAATATCTTTGGCCTGTAGTGCAAAGATGAATATTTGGTTAAAGATGATTATTAGTTGATGTTACAGGGATAAAATATTGATGATGGACTTTTAAATCTTAGAAGATAGTAGAATTCTTTCTCTACTTGACTCTTCTAATGGTTTGCTGTTTCCGCTGCAGTTGTTGATCTAAAACTTGTTGTCGATTATATTTTATCAGATTTTTCCCTGTTGAAGACTAACGATAATTTGTTGTATATTATCTTAGTCATAATATTCTTTACTGGGCTAGTTGAGCTCACCCTTTTCCTTTTTGTTCCATTTTTCTTCTCAGGAGGTGAGAACATAGCAGGATCTAGTCGGGGTATGGAGTGATGATTCTAGAAAGATGTATTAGCAGTCCTCACTATTTCTGTAAAATAGTGTTTGAATAATTGTAATGAGGATTTATTTGAGTGTGGATATTGTCTAGAAGACAATATTTGTATTTAAACTCACAGTATGTGTTGTCGTATTTTGCACGACAATTGTATTATTGAAGTTGTAGTTTGCTTTCTGTACCATGTATTTGGCGACTCAGAATCGGTGTTGTATACCTATTCTGGGGGCGTCACATACATAATTATTAAATATTACTCCCTCCATCCCATAATAATTGTCGTTTTAGCTTGATGCACATGGATTAAGAAAGTCATTTAGTGCTATCATTTATTAATTAAAATTGGTGTGAAATTTCATCATTACCCCTTTATGGGAAGTTGAAAATTATTAATACAAGGGAGAAAATTTCTTGGGACAATGAGAAAAGGTAGGGGTGATATAGGAAAATAAATAATTTATTTTCCTAGAAAGTTGTAAACGACAAATAAATTGAAAAAAATATTCTTTTTAAAACGATTGTTATTATGAGACGGAAGTACTATTTTTTGAGAAGGGGGAATGGGGAATGGGGAATGGGTAATGGGTAATGGGGAAGGGGGAAGGGGTAAGGGGGAAGGGGGAGAGAGAGATATATGTTGAAGAGGAAAAACACTTTGGACTTTGTAAAAGATTTCAACAAAAGACGCACTGTTTTTCTTGTGTAATTAATTGTGTATATACAAGAATTGTATATCTGACCCGATCTGATATGATTTGTTTAAAATGAACTTAGTTGCATGCATGTCGCCATCACAAAACGATCATATAATTAAGGTCATATAGATGAACCTTTAATTAATTATGTCGAAACAAGTTGTTGCAGGTAAATATTAGACACCTGTCCTGATCAGTATTTAATCAAAAATTATTTCTATACCGGATATATATATATATAGAACTGTTCTTTGTTGTGCACATAATTATTTATAGTAAACAATGATAGATTAGGTTGTTAATAGCGCTAGCTACAAGCTACAAGACCAAGTTAATAAAATTAAGTCAATAATTAGTTTACACAAGTACGATGTACAACTACACGACTGCGTCAAGAATATAATTACTTGTTTGAAGATTACAAACGAGCCAATTCACACAGAAAGTTTCAAGCTCAAACATGAATGAATGAATGAATTAATGCAGGTTAATTAATTAATTACCTCACCAATTTTTGAGACTATCTAGCTATAGTAGCCTGTAGCTAGAACTACCTTTCCCTCGACATGCAACTACTCTATATTACTCCCTTCCCTCCGTTCCAAAACAAATTAAAAAAATTGTATTAATTATTTGGTATGATTCGTTTTATGATTTGATATGAATAGAGCGCACGTTGCACGTAGTATTTTATTCTTGACAAATTCTTTAATTGTCTAAAAATTATTACTTTATTATTTTATAATTTTTATTTTAAGTTAAAAAAAAATTCAAATTGTTCGAGTCAATAATATATAGTGTTAGAATTTATAAGGGAGGATATATATATATATATTCATGCTAGCCAGCTAGGCTATTATTACTTTGGGTTTTCTTTTCGTTTTATAAAAATCAGAAACAACGTAACGTACATATCAACGATGGATGGATGGATCATGGATATATCCAGATATAATACTAGTAGTAATAAATATGGATGCTTCCTTCAGTGTGATTCATCGGCTAAGAAGAAGTCTCAAGTCAATGTTTGAAAGAAAGAATTAAACAAAGAAATAAAATTCCTCCAGCCCTCTCGATCTATAAATATTAAATAGTACATATATACTAGCTGAGCTTGCCCCTTGTATATTCACTAGCAGGCCTGCCAGCTTTTTTGCTTAATTTCTCTTAATAATTAACCACCACCGACCGCCACCACCACCAATATATTATACTACTATTAGTTTAAAATAAATATATCCATGGCAACCGCAAATGAAGTATCAGCCCTGGATTTCATAAGGCAACATCTTCTTCTCGACGAATTAATTTCTCCTGTTGAGACCTCTTTTCTCAATGAATATATAGGCCATTTTTTCTCCTCGTCTTCCTTAACTAATGAAACTTGTACCCCCCACAGCTCTTCTTCTTCTACTTCTTCAATACCATTAATTAATTATTCAGACTCTCCTATCACAATCTCGGATTATTTGCACAACGGATTAGTAGTTGATGATACCTTCTCATCATCATTTTCTTCCGATTTCCAACAATATCATGATAATAATCAAACCAGACCGGAAGTCATTGATCTGACTTCACCCCCACCCGTGGATTCCACTTTACGAAAGCCGTCTTTAAAAATTGAATTGCCTCCGGTGAAGAAATTCGAGTGGTTAAACTACTTAACAGAGTCAACTCAGCAGCCAGCTGCTGCAGCAACCTCGGTTGAGAAAGTAAAAAAGGCGGCTATTTTCGGCAGTAGTACTGTTAATAATAACAACTGTAATAATAGTGAGGAAAAGAGGCACTACAGAGGGGTCCGACAAAGGCCGTGGGGCAAGTTTGCGGCCGAGATCCGAGATCCGAAGCGTCGAGGATTCAGACTTTGGCTGGGAACTTTTGACACTTCAATCGAGGCAGCTAGGGCTTATGACAAAGCCGCCTTCAAGTTGCGTGGAAGCAAAGCCATTCTCAACTTCCCTCTAGAAGTAGCTAAACCCGGTGGGGCACCTGCCGCTGCCACAGCCGTGGACGGTGGACGGAAAAGACAGAGAGAAGTGGAAGTCAAAATGGAGCAAAAGGCAGTAATGAAAAAGGAGAAATCATCAGCCAGCTCAACCAGATATCTCTGCTAGTAACCCGGTTTGCGTATATCCGTTATTAACACCGTCTAGTTGAGGAAGTAGTATTTGGGATCATCAGGGTTTATTTGAGTTCCCTCCATTATCGCCGTTACCTCCCCATCCTTCAATGGGATCATATATATCATCAGCTTATGGTTTTATGATTAAAAAAATAGGGTTTTGATATATATATATATATAGAGAGAGAGAGAGAGAGAGTTTACTACGAGTAGTATGTATTGCTTCCTTAATTCCTGTGCAGTGTGTGTATATATATAGTCGTCGGACGTTATTTTGCATGTAAATCTTTAGTTGTGAGGACGTTGCTAATTCAAAAAAAATAAATTGACAAACCTAAATTCATCGTTTTGCATGTTATTCTTTAGTTGCCTTTAATTTGTTTATCAGGAAATTAAGTGCCTATAATAGCATTCATTTAAACAAGCAAAAATCCCATCAACATAAATTGAATTGACGACCTATATATACTTCAACTAATTAAAGGCACAAGGGAATCAAGGGCTTAAGAGTACAGAAGAGAAAATGCACACGGGGATCCTTGAAGAACGAAGTGTAATTACTGCATGGATTGACATGGTTGTCCCCATTTACTGGTTGAGGCTCGACTTTTGACTCCGATTGTCTCTACGTACTTTTCATAACAAGTTTACAAGTGCAGTTTAGTAGGATTGACTTCTAAAGAGAAGAATTTATTCTTTCACAACAAATAAAGCATATTTAAGGGTAAATATATTAAGACGTGAAAATAGAGTTAAAATATTATATGCTTTCTTATTTTACATGAAAATATCAAAGTGGCTTTAAATATATATGTGAATGTCAAATTATCTCTCAATTCATAAATATATAACTACATATCCTATATATGAATAAGTTATAAGTACAAAATGGTTTCAAAAAAATAAAATAAAAAATAATTGCGAAGTAAATATTCGATAAAATAAATTTTACATAAAAAAATAGTGGTTTTAGAAATGTATCCATCTGTCTAAAAAAAAGGAAATGGATCTAATAATATATATATATATATATATATATATATATATATATATATATATATATATATAGTTAGTATCATGACGCATTGCAACTCTTTTAAAAGTTTTAGCTTTATCTCTATGTGTCTGATTCAATGTGTATAATTAATTAATTTCAGGACTCGCGAGAGATCTAACTGGGTAATCTAAAAAATTTTACCAAAAATATTTTACTATTTTCATTTCTGTTGGCGATATATATGTTATTATTGAGCTGAGGATTTGGTCAAAATATGCGTTGACAAATTAAAACTTGTAATAATGGTGTATTGAATAGAATATATTTTGTGCAACAACGGTCAAATTAATGGATGATAGAAGCAGTATTTTATCAACTCATGCATGTGATGGTCGGGTACAGATGTGAATTAAATGATACTACTACATACAAGACTTCTTCACTTCTTTTACTTTTATTATTTTATGTAGAAATATTTTTCGAATGGGTATGAGAAATTAAATATATTCTTTCCTCCCGCGATTGACATTTTCATCGTGCATAATATTCTTCTTGAAGTCTTTTGTTAGTTTGATTATTTTTTTCTCTTCCAGTTCTGATCTAAAGTACGTACTCTTATCCCATCTATCCTCTATGCAGTAATTAGCTAGCTAGCTAGCTAGCTAGCTAGGTTATTATAAATATGAAAATAGAAGTTTATATATATATATATATATATATATATATATATATATATATATATATATATATATATATAAGAAAGTGATTTATAGCTAGGACCATACGTCTTGTATAATTGTTATGCGGACAATAATTACAATAATAGTGTACGTGTAGCAGCGACAAACAATCCTCCCGCAAATTAATTTTGTAAAGAGTTAGATTCACATTGACTATAGAGTATAGAAAAATAGACCATTAATGAATTAAGAATTTAAAAGAAAAACCAATTTAACGTGAGTTCTGGAGCATGCACTAACGAAAAGGGTTGTCATTACGATCTGTAGCGACGGGTAATAAGGTCCAATTAATATGAATAAATGAGTGGCATATTAAGTACTATTTATATTAAGTAATATGTTGCCACTAGCTAGAAGTGATTGTATTGCCATTCATGTCATCCAATATCAAGATTAATTAGCGGTTAGAATTATGGTTGCTGAAATTGTATCCGTGATAATCGGTTGTTATAAATGTGAACCCTATATATATATATATATATATATATATATATAATTCGGATCTCTCCAGCGAACAAGAGGGAGCGAACCTGCTATAGCGACGGTTTTTTCCGTCGCTATAGTATAAAAACCGACTTTCTATACAATAGCGAAGGAAAATATTATCGATATAGTCGATTCATTCTTAGTTCGCTCCTTCCGATTTACTGGAGAAACGGACTATATATATATATATATATATATATATATCGAAGAATATGTTTTGTCATGACTTTTAGTTGGAGGGACAAGTACGTATCGGTAGTTTGTAGTTGATCGGCGTGTAATCAATTTAAATTATTTAATGTTTTTTGTCAGGGTGTTGAGGGAATTCTTCTTCTTGCTACAAGTTGCTGCATGCTAGTGTTGAATTTCCTTTGGCTAAATATTTTTGACTTCAAATTTGCAATTGTGTGTACAGAAGAACATAACTACGCAGTAATACTTTGGCTACTGTCTTGGCCGTTACTAGAAATATTATCAAGGCCAAATATATATCCCATTCCAATATTCATTTTAATTTGGTTCCATGTTAAATGAACCATGCACGTGGCCGGGGTCATGATTCAGGAACAAGTGACATATATCTATATTATGAAAATTGTGTCACAATTTTTTCCCTCTCTTTTATCCTTCTAAGTTTAATTATATTATTATTTTATTTTATTAATATTAAAATTTATTAATTTTTTATTAATTTTTTTTATTTATAAAATTAATATTTTACCTCACATAATTTACACACACAATACATTTTTCATGAAGTTCAACAAAACATGCTTCATTTTAAATTACGTCATCCATTTTAAAATTATATATATATATATATATATATATATATATATATATATATATATATATATATATATATTAATGAATCATCATCAATTAAATATAACTTGTCACATCAGAGTCTTTTGTATTTATAGCAATTCTTAAGTATTTAAATTTTACACTATTTTCTATCTTGGTGCCCTTAAATAAAAAATTCCTTGTCTCCACATGAGATCTCTGGGAAGCAGAAATTACACAAAGAAGCCGGTTTTTAAGCTGAGATTAAGAAAAAATTAATTTGCAAACTCCCATATTTATCTAATTTATGTAGTAGTTTATGCCATATATATATATATATATATATATATATATATATATATATATATATATGGGTCAGGATCAGGTAAGGGATCCCTTACTTTATTAAAATAAGGGACTTTTTTTTTTGCTTTTTTTTTGCTTTTTTTTAAAACAACTAAAAAAAAAAGTTTAATATTTTATGGAATTGAAATTTTTTCATAATACAGTGTTTTGAGTGTGATTTGGGTACGCATAACAAAACATGTATGTACAGTCTGGGCAGACTGTACCACCACTTTTTGGTATAAGTATTTAAAACACGCCCAAAACATTGTATTATGGAAAAATTTCAGTTCCATAAAATATTAAACTTTTTTTTTTAGTTGTTTTAAAAAAAAAAAGCAAAAAAAAAAGTCCCTTATTTTAAGAAAGTAAGGGATCCCTTACGTGATCATTTGTGTGTGTGTGTGTATATATATATATATATATATATATATATATATATATATATATATATATATATATATGGGGGCGGATCAATGACACCAAATTTTTTACATAATTATTTGACTCTTGGATTTGAACACTCTTCATGGCTAAAATTAAAGTTGATTTTTAATTTATAACTATATAAAAATAAAAATAAAGATCGTGGTAACATACTAGAGATAGGTGAGAGTTGAATGATACATATTAGGTTCCTCCATCATGATGACTGTTTGATACAGCTCCATATTGAAGTTTTAGACATGAAAAAGATGAAGATGAAAAGCTCCAGGTTTTGTTTTTATTTTTATTTAATTATAAATTAAAAATCAGTTTTTAATCTTAGTTATTAAGAGTGTTCAAATCCAAGAGTCAAACACTATCAGTAGTGTCCAATATATCATTAAACGACTCAAATTAAAATTGTAAAAATGTCATCTGCTACTAATTAATAGTAGCGGATGTCGTATACGTAATTTCAATTCTAATATCGGCCGTTTATTCTTGTATTTGTATTGGACGATAGTGACGGTATTTGTTCATTAATTTTTGATTCATAAAAAATATTTGTTATGAATCATTCTCATATATATACACACACATAAATTTTAGGATCATTTGATTAATTGTTAATTTAAAATTAAACTTTAATTGTTGTCGGAGATTAGGTAAAGAAATTTTCATTTGTCAGGAACTATTAGTTAAAAGGAATGGTGAATTTTTGGTTGCATGGTGCATGCATGCATCCATAAATAATTCCCTTAGGAATAGTCTCTCAGCCTTCCTTGTGTTAGCAACGTTGCATGTCGTTATTAATCTCATTGGTAAATACTTGGATTCTTAATACGCGACATATATCCAAGTACTTGGGCGCATGCATTATATCTCCCTTGTACGTAGGTACGTAGGATGAAATTAAAACAGTATATATTTTGTTGCTGGTATATATATATATATATATATATATATATATATATATATATATATATATATATATATATATATATATAGACGATGAGTATATACATATATATTTTGCATTAATGGTAACAACAAACAAAATGGACCAAAGAAAAAATAAATTGCATGCATGCATGGAGAATATTAATTGATCCTCCAATGACAACTGCGCATATATGAAAACTTTGGATTAATGATCAATGTGAGATATCTCCAAGGAAAGGTTACAAAGTGATTGTCTTGAATTATTGTTGATCATCTAAGGTGTAAAAATTTAATAATGTAATTAATATATGCATACTTTAAAATTGTTACTTACATAGTTTGCTTGTATAAGATCATCCATAATTAATAATGCTATTAAGAATTCGTGTGCGCTAAAAGGGTTATTGCAGATTTTTTTTCTTGTATAAGATCGTACGTACAATTACGAAGTACTTTAACAATATTGAATTGCATACTGTTAACTTATAGAATGTGCCAAAAAAATTAGCTTAAAAGAAAGGAACAGAAAGAAATCAGTTGGAATATATCTGTCGCAAAGAAAGCTGTTGAGTATTTTGTTGTGTTGATGCTGGGGACGGAGCTTCAAGAGCTAAAATTTTGTATATCCCCTCTGTTTGTTGTCCTTATATACTTGTATTGTTGCAGCTAATATATATATATATTCAAACTTGGCATTCTTTCACTCGTTGATCCACCACAACTATATATTTTTTCTTAGCTCAGCAGGTTTATAAAGCTACACTCTTATCCTATTGCGTAGTAGCAGTACTGGCCTGAAAGGAATCATTGCATTGCATATGCATTTTGAAGTGACATGTTAATTTTTAATGCAGGGTGCCATAACAAAGAGAATGACGGCTATTGAGGAAATGGCTGGGATGGATGTCCTATGCTCAGATAAAACAAGCACCTTAACTCTCAACAAGCTCACAGTCGACAAAAGTTTAATTGAGGTGATCGCTTTATCATTATTTGTGTGGTTCTAATCCGCTGAAAATATCTCTTTAGGATTTCCTCGTTACTGGGTTAAAAATACCCCAACAATCATGCATTCTGTTATAAAGATTATGGCCTAGCTATATGAGTTTTCGAAATCAGAGCAGGATTTCTGTCATAAAACATAGTCAATTTTTCACTAGAGGCTCATGTACTTGAATAATATTTATTCTATGAAAGTATGAATCCCCTAAGAAATTCTTAATTTTATATACCACAGGTTTTCACCAAATGGCTAATCTTTTACCTTGTTCTTATGTTTTTAGATTCTCAATCTGTCGTGGAACAAATCAGATATTGAGAATAGGGTACACTCAAAAATTTGCTGAGCGTGGACTTCAATCTATTGCAGTTGCTCGCCATGTATTTTCTCCTTCAGAAATTCCCCTTTAGTCTGTTTATCTGTTGACTTCATGGATGCATTGGTACAGGAAGTTCCTGAGAATACTAAAGACAGTGCTGCTGGGCCCTGGGAATTTGTTGGCCTTATGTCTCTCTTTGATCCCCCTCGTCAT
Organism: Panax notoginseng; assembly: GCA_016801055.1. NCBI lineage: Eukaryota > Viridiplantae > Streptophyta > Magnoliopsida > Apiales > Araliaceae > Panax > Panax notoginseng. The sequence goes on along the minus strand of CM029020.1, from coordinate 2,225,660 downwards.
GACAGTGCTGAAACAATTCGAAGAGCTCTAGACCTTGGAGTGAGTGTTAAGATGATTACAGGTGCGCGTCACCACTTATCAGTTTATAAGTTTATACGTTTGCCCTTGCATCTTCCTTCACGGAACGATCAGTTTGATTTGAAATTCGTAATTCTCTGCGATGGAAACTATTCAAAGTAGAAAATTTTAGTTACAACACTGAAGAAACATGAAAGTTTTGTCATTGGTGAAACCTGATCCAAACTTTAATTCAATGTTGATTAATGTAGAGTTATCCAAAAGATAATTGGGCATATAGTTTCGGCTGAATTAGAGTTGTTTATATGGTGTTATATACTGTAAGGTATTATTTACTTTCTAAGAGATAATGAAACTGTCAACCGCCAATCGTGGACTATCCCCAAACGTTTTAGGTGAACCACGTAAATCTTGTGTCCTCTGTAATTGTTTTCTTTCGATTTTTCCTTGCTATTGTTATTAGAGAAGTTCAAAATATTGGTGTTCAATTAGTGGTTACTTTAGCACATTGGTGCTTGTTTACTTGATGTTTAGATTTTACAAGTTCCAGCTCGAGTTGTTTTTGATGGTTCCCCGAATATCCTCATGTTTCGTGCTTGAATTATCAAACATATGCATATACAAACACGCTCATTTGACCAGTGGCCCTTTCACTATTCCTTGCATCTTTTCCTTCTTAGAATTGTAACCCCAATGCACCATTCTTCAGGTGATCAGCTAGCAATTGGGAAGGAGACAGGGAGACGCCTTGGAATGGGAACAAACATGAACCCTTCGATCATCGATCGTCTTTGCTTGGTGGATGCTTCAGTTGCAACTGTAGCAATCGATGAACTTATAGAGAAAGCTGATGGTTTTGCTGGTGTCTTTCCTGGTATAGCATATAACCTTTTAAGTATTACTCGGTAATTTTTCTGTCCTCTAAATTCATCCTTCCGTTTGCATAGCACAAGTATGAGATTGTAAATATATTACAAGGTAGAAAGCACATATGTGGAATGACAGGTGATGGAGTTAGCTTTGAAGATAGCAGACATAGGAATTGCTGTGGCAGATGCAACAGAAATGCCACTGATATAGTTCTAACTGAGCCTGGTTTGAGTGCTATCGTTAACGAGCCGAGCCGAGCCGTGCCATCTTTCAGAGGAATGAAGAATTACACCGTAAATCATGCCTTCATTTATCTGTTTTTGCATTCTTTATGGAAGTTATTGCTCCTCAATATAGAGTTCTTGATTACAAATGACACAACTTGTTTTCTTTTCTTCACATATATGCATCACAATACGTATTGCGGTAAGTTGTGCTAAATGAAATTTTTTTCACGATTTTTAGACTATATGAGTAGGATTTGTAATCTACCCTCAATAATAATTACTTATATATATATATATATATATATATATATATATATATATATATAAAAAGAAGAAGATGCTCTTATATTTTGAAAGGGGTAGAGTATAATTTTGATTGTGCAATAAAGCTCTATAATCATATCAATAAAAATCTCGATTTTCTTTGCAATTCCTTTAATATAATGTTGTCCACCCACTGCTGAGATAGAAACGAGAGGATGACTTAGACACGAAGTGTACTAACAAAAATGAATTATTTATATATTGCTTTCAACTGAGTAATGGCTTTTTCCTTTTGAAATTATCGACGTGTAATATTTGTTTGATATCACAAAAATTACAATTAGCTTGTTCGTGTGATAATATCTATGGCGTATGTATATAATAATATATTCTATATCTGCCTGCAGCCAAAACACCCACACGCATGTCCAATCCATTTTCCTTTCATACGTGGAGGATTAGAATATCACATGTATAATGACTCATGAGTTGAATATAATACTAATAATAATATCTATGGCGTATGTATATAATAATATATATACTCGTACACCAACTTATAAATTATTTTTTATTATTTTAATATTTGTAAGTGACTTTATTTTTTTGATTTATAATTTATTTTTAAAAATTAATAAATTTTAACTTCTTAAAAAACACGTTTGAACAATTTTATCTTTTATTTTTTTTTTCTAAATAACTTATAAGTAGTTGACGATTGGGCCCCAGTCTGTTCTCTTATTTGGTCTGAGCCAGATGTGGAAATCACGTGCTGTTATGCTGTCCACTCAAACCCAGAAAGAAAATGACACTCTTTTTCGTATTCCCAATCAGTTTCACTTAAACCTCTATCTGTCTCTCTGCAATTTTTTACTCCCTCGTTTTCCTCATTTAGCTCTTCTTCATTTTGTATAAATTTTAAGTATATTTTTAGTCCCACAATGTTTATCACTTTCAAACAACATCCATTTCTATCCACAACTCCATCAACAATCCAACTTGTTTAAGATTCTTGGGATTATTTATAAGCTTCATTTTGGTCTTTTTGCTCATCTTCATCTGGGTTTATTCCAAATTTATTCACTTTCCAAGAATTTTCTTGTTCTCAGCAGGGCATCTGTAGTTTTATATGTAACTTGGATAGTCATTAAATATTATAATCTGGATCATTCTTATATGTAAGATCTTGATTTGATTCTAGATTTGTGGTGAGATTTTTGTTTAAGAAGTTGGAGATTTTTGGAAGGGGTTTATCAATGGAGTTAAAATTTGTTGGTTCAAAGTCTATTTTTGGTTCAAGAGGGATGTTTTCGAGCCCTTTTTTGGACTCCATTCACATGTTTGGTCACAAAGTCTCTCCGCAGCTCTGTTCTTGCAAAGGTAATGGTTTTCCTCTTGAAAGTTGAGGATTTCTAGTTCTCCTTTTTCCTGTCAAATAACATGGGAAAAGGAAGGGAAAAGAAAATGCAGTCACTTAGTTATTACGAATAGTTCAGCACCATAGCATTTGAAAATTCTATAATAGCTCTTATCTTTTCCACCAATTTCTCAAGTAACCAATCATAGAACTATATGATTTTGTTTAGGCTTGTGACATTTCTGTTAGGCCAAGAACAAATTTTTATTTGATTTTGTTTTTCTTCTGTTATTTTTTGGTTAAACTGGAAACAAGGAACTAATTTTCTCCATCTCTCTTTTATTATGTTTATGAAAAATGTCATACATTCCTTGTTTTTTTCATACAATTATAGCACAATCATGGTCATATGCTCTTCCAGAATGAATGATTTTCTTCTTTCATTATGCTCTTGTTTAGGTAATTATCTGCAGGCTTCTTACATTAGTACTTCAGACAATGCTCTGAGTTCAGTTGGGAAAGGAAAATTAATGGTGGACACTTATTCATTTCGAATGAATGGAACTAATGGCACAAGTCCAACTACATATTTTAGTACAAGAGTATTCGATTCAATAGACGATGAGTATGGTGGAGTTGTAGTTAACCCTGAAAGATTACCATCTAATCCAAGTGTCTTTGCCTCTATTTTACGTTCGTCTCTTTGTCGTTGGAAGTTGAAGGTAATTTTCTCATAAATGTGTTTCAATTGCCAATAAGTTATGTACAATTGCTTAGTTTTTTTCTGCATAAAGAGGAAAATCATGTGATTTAGCTTTCTGAAGTCATTTTGATTGGCATTCACAGTCTTATGTCATTCAATTGCAGGGGAAGAAGGGAGTTTGGCTTAAGATTCCACTAGAAAAATCTGAGTTTGTTCCTATAGCTGTAAAGGTAAACAACAAATTTAAGAGTGCCATTCTTCTATTTTGTTTCATTGTTTGAGCAGTTATTAATTTGAACCGTTATTTGTTTGTAGGAAGGATTTCAGTACCATCATGCGGAAAGAAGATATGTCATGATGACCTACTGGATTCCTGAAGGACCTTGCATGCTTCCTGAAAATGCTTCCCATCAAGTTGGAGTTGGGGGCTTTGTGATTAATGAAATGAATGAGGTACAGAAACTTTTTTTACCATATACTTAGTCTAAGTAAGCACATATACTAAATCACTTAATAGTGGCATTACTCAAACAAGTGCATAGTGTATCACACACTACATTCTGGTTCCAATAACTTTTGTCTCTTGTAATTTTTTTTTCTGCTCTTAGAATTAGTTGAACTCAATCTAAAAGCTATTCTGGTGACAAATTTATTAAGAAATTAAAAATCACTTTGGTTCAGTTGGTTCATCCTTATACTTTGATTTTCATCAAATCTTCCGGGTCAATTTGTTATGTTAAAGTTGGACATACACCCAAAATTTCTATTGTTCTTAGAAAATATTTTTGAGACCGTCTTCTACAGGTGCTTGTAGTACAAGAAAAACACACTTCCCCAGCACTTACTGGCCTATGGAAAATACCAACTGGTTACATTCATGAGGTTCAGTTTCTCTATTTTTTTGAACTTCAATCCAGTGTTTTTGGGTGCATGTAAAGTAATACATGTAACATAGTACAACAATCTTCATATGGACGAAGTTTCAACTCTTTTCCTTTTGATCTCTTCAGTCGGAGGAAATCTTTACTGGAGCTGTAAGAGAAGTTAAGGAGGAAACTGATGTAAGAACATCACAGTTCTATTGTCTATGTTTCCGTTCAGTCTTGCATCATTAGAGTGTGTATTTCAACTTTTCACGAGCTTTTGCAGCCCTTTTGTTTTTAATGTTGCAGATTGACACTGAATTTGGTGAAGTTGTAGCTTTCAGGTAATAAAGATATGGTCATCTTCAAAAATTGTACTCATATATATGATCTTAATGATCTCTTATCATTTCAATCTGGTGAATTGCTTGCAAATTAGGCTCAAAAGTCACCTCTGCCTTATAGAAGGTTCACTTAAATCAAAAGCTGCCTGCTTTCTTGTGAAAGGCTTAAAAATGAACTGGTTGAAGTTTACTACTTCTAGCCTAATATATACATAAAATTGTCACTATGTCAAATTATATATAATCCATGATCCCCTGATCAAAATTACCCTCCATGATATGCAATTTGATGCTACTCTTGTGGAATGATTTTAGCTTCAGTTATCAAAAACTGATTTCTTATACACTTTATATAACTTTTCAATTGCAGGCATGCGCAGAATGTAGCTTTCCAAAAGTCAGATTTATTCTTCGTCTGCATGTTGAGACCCCTTTCAAATCAGATTGTGATTGATGATCTTGAAATTCAAGCCGCCAAGGTAAATACCTCTTACCTGAAATGAAGGCTTTATGTAATCCATCTCTGTAACTACTCTATACATCACCTGAACAATATTGGTAACCCAGTAATTATTAAGGAAATGGTACGTACATCAGATATTGGACAGATGTTTTACTTGCAATATATTTAAACCTTGAGCACTATAGCACTATTGCTAGCTGAGAGATTAGCTTACACAAATTTTTTGGAGTATCCACTTAGTTGAAACTAAGATAGTTGGTGCAAGTTAGCAAACTGCAAACATTGTTTTCTTACGGAGGATTCAAAAAGAACAGAAATTTAGGACTGTCTTGGAAATTGTTTGCGTAGGCAGGAAATGAGATTGAACCACTACGTTTATCTAGTAGTTATGGTTTGTGTAAAACCAAGCTCTTTTGCTTACTCCTGTTCATTGATCATGATAAGATGCATAAGAAATTCATACCATCAACAAACATATAGATGAGTAAATATCTCCATGTGTCATCGTGCAGTGGATGCCTTTAGTTGAGTTCTTAGAGCAGCCACTTATCCAAGGAGACAACATGTTCAAAATGATCATCGACATTTGCATTGCACGTCTAGGGAAGCGTTATTGTGAATTATCAGTTCATCCACTAGTCTCCAAATTTGATGGCAAACTGTCCTCCTTGTACTATAACATAGTCGAGGCTCAGGATTTCAACTGTCAGGGCACATCACTCTGAATGCTTCGATCGTCATCCATGTATCTAGTAGTCTTTTGACGGCGAAGACATCAATACTGCTGCTGGATGCTTGACCACATTTGACCCTATGAGTAATGTAAGTAGTGCATATAGTATGATGATATATATAGTCTTGTAATGGCATAGGTCTTTGTAATGTATACATATCTTATATTTTATAAATGTGGTTATTGAACATGTTGATTATCTTTTCCTTACTGCATATTGTAGATCTTTCTAACTTATCTCTTCCTTACAATTTTTTTTTTATTCTGTTAGCGTAAAAAGAAGCGAAGAAAGAGTCAATCGGGCACTAAAATCAACAGGACCATTTTTTCTCATTTTTAGGCTTCATGTTCTTATCTCTTCAGTTAAAACTATGATCATCTTACAATTTTCTTTTGCAGCAAACTGGGAAGAATTATGTGTTTAAAAGTAGGAAATTAGTCAAACCCCTGAAATTCTTAATCTGATCTTCTTGCATCTTCCCCTTCAAATTTATGGAGCCTTGTGCACTTGGTACAGTTTTTTTTACTTAAAATTTCTTTGTTAGACGATAATCAAGGCATAGGCAAGGCTTAGCAAGTATGAGGGCCCTGATGAATTATTTGGTGGTTCTGGGACAACATGCTGTATGTGTGGTTTTCTGTGTGAACATGTGTGCTGCTAAGTTGCGTCTTTCATAACCTATCTTCTTACAAGCTACTTGCTTCTTCTTGTTCTTGTTCTTGTTCTTATTAGCTGTGTGGTGTGTCTCTTTCAACCTTATGCAATTCTATATTTCAATACCTTTTGTCAAACACAACACATGGACTGAAAGAGTAAACCAATAGCACAAAAATCTGCTAAAATAAGTATTTATAGTACTCCCTACCCTCGGTCTTTTTATTATTATTTTAAGTAATTCCAAATTAAATAGTATTTACCTATCTTAAATATTCTATTTTTTTTAGGATAATTTGCCTATAATAGTATTTATTTCTATTCTCTATACATATTTATGTAGTATCACTAATTATGTACAGAAAACTATCCAATTAAATGATGAGAATTTAAATAAAGACAATTTTATAATGATAATCCTCTTTCTAATATACTCCTGTAGTATTATATACAAATAAAGATTGTGTGCGCTAGAACTTCTGTTCATAAGTTGTTGTCTGGCTGGGACACTTAAATGTGCCAAGAAAAATATGAAAATATCAAAATTGCCACAGCTTAATTAATCAAGAAAAATCTTAGCTAATTGAGGCTACATTCTTCTTTTAGTTTTTTCTTGTGAAACCCAATTTTTTAAGGAATACCAATAAAGTAGAAGGAAAAAGTAATGACCCATTAAGTAAAACTGTGTTATTAACACCCTTCTTATCCTTTAAAAGGTGTTAGTAACACATTGTTACTCCACTTCATTTGTATACTGTTAGAATAAGAATGGATAAAGTGGAATGCGAACAAGTTGGGAAAAAAAAATCTGCCTCCAGAAGCTTGAGTTTAAAATATAATTTTATGTTAATGGCTATAGGTTGAATTTGGAAAATGGTGCCCATTTTTAGCATGTTTTACTTTGTTTATGTCTTTATTCATCAAAATAATACTAGTAGTATGAATTTATTTACTTTTGAGAATTGAGATAAATGATTCCAAGGCAACTTCACAAAAAGAATGGTAAAAATGTGAAACAAAATAATCTCTTGTTTTTCGTGCAAATCAAATATTCGAGCCAACAACATATATTTAAAATTATTAAATTTGAAACATATTCGGCAACACAAATATTATATATAACATCAAAATAAAATTTGTTACAAATTATTAGCAACACAATAAAATTTATAAATTGTTAATAATGTCATTAAAATAGTTTTTATGTATTTAGAGGAATTGAAGGATAACTCAGTAAATTAAATTACTAAAAAAGAAAACTCCTGCACTCCTCATAAACTTGATTCAGCTAAAGGGTAGTTATGTGATTTAGCCTGAAAATTGACTACTTTTTGTCATACATTTTATTAACGAATCTCTCTACTCTATACAAATTACATTTGCGTAATTAAATACTCCCTTTCTCCCATTATTATTATTTTATATAATCTCAAATTAAATATATATTTATCTTAAATGATCTATTTTTTATAATAATTTATTTATAATATCTTTATTATTAATTGTTATATTTTTATTTTCTATGCATATTTATGGAGTATCACTAGTAATATGCAAAAAACTATACAATTAAATGAAAATTTAAATATGGATAATTTTATTATTTTATTATCTTTCTTAATATGCGTAAAAAATCAACCATGGGACAATGAGAGTAATTAATTAATACTCCCTCCGTCCCAGGATATAAATTCTGGTAGACTTTTCACGCATATTAAGAAGACGAATGAAATGACAAAATTCTCTATAATAATGTCATTAAATATAGAGAGATAATTAGAATTAAAAAAATATGAGATATTTAATATTACGGGTATAATAAAAAAATAAGTGTGAAAATTTAGTTATTAAAAAATTAAATATTTAATATGGAACTATCTAAAATAACAATAAAGATTTTTATCATGGGACGGAGAGTCTAATAAATTAATGGAAAAGACCACTTTTTTGTTTCACGCGAACAAAGCCATCGGACATCCTTTTGAAAAAGAAAATAGTTAAAAAGAGAAAGCTATGGCAGTTAGTAGTACATATTCCTCTCGTCCAAAAGACCCTTTTTTTCAGGGCTCTTAGTAGTTATCTCTGTCGTGCTGAAGCTGAATTTGCTCTTAATAATAGTGTACTCCATGAGCGCATTTCTTCCAAGTTGAACTCAATTCTGTGTAAGGCCAGTAATTTTCAGTGTTCCTTTTGACATTTCTGTTATGCTAGGGTTTCTAACTCCGATCCACTAGCGTCTCTCTCACCTTAATGACGTTTACATTAATTTTTTATTTTTAGGGTTTCCTGTGTATTATATGTATGTTTATTATGCTTATAAGTTGAGGTGTTACGATGTGATAAGATGTTGCTCAATTGCTTCTTCTTTTTTTGTCTAATATCAGTTGTCTAGGGATTTCTGGTTATTTGTAGTAGATGTTGAGCTTCAGTGAATAAAGGATTTATTAATTGAAACTTGAGGAGTGCAAGAAAGATACCATGCGATTGTTTCCGTTGAGCTCGACGAGCTCAAGCTCGTCCAAGGAGCAGAAGAGAAATGAAAGAAGCAATCGTGTCCATTTGTATCTCAATGTATATGATCTCACTCCTATTAACAACTACCTTTACTGGTTCGGCCTCGGAATTTTCCATTCTGGTATTGAAGGTACACAATTTCATCTTACTATTTGCTGATACTTGGCTACATTTATTAGAAAATTTATGGAATTGACGATGTTAGTTTGTGTTGTTTAAGTTTTTGGATTGACAAACCAGTAGGATGTTTTTGGATAGGAGTGATTCAGATCTTTAAAGTGCACATGCTACTAATGAATTCTTGTTTATTGTGGTATACATTATGCTAGTTATCTCCGGTGCTTGGTTTAAGTGTTTTCCTACTTGAGAAAACATTTTAGTTACATCAACCATCTAGGATAGTTACCTTGAGAAAGGCAGCATGTATAAAAGTAGTTATTACTTCTAGTTCTTTCAGATTTACTTTAAAGCTTTTAACTTGGCATTGATAATTGAAAATGTCATGGTGCAGATACCTTTTATTCGTAGTTGCCTTTTACTAGCTCTAGGTGCACACACGGGTGTGCATATGTACATAGAGCATGTTTAGTTGAAAGATTGAAAAAGAGGTATTAACAATACCTCTAGTAATTTTATGGGATAACTAATAGTGAATATTATTTTTTACCCGATTTTTATACCTCCTTGTGTTGGCACCAAACTACGGTCAACATTGAGAATTTGAAACGTCTGATTATGTATATGTTAGTGATCAGCTTAGTATGAAATTAAACCTATTTTAACTTTTTCGTATGGCGGAACTGAACCCATAGTAGAAGCTTAGGAAATTGTTTGTTCCACTATTGTTTAAGAAAAGTGTTTATACATACTTGTAAGGCAAACCTAATTGTCCTCTTGGATAGATGAAAAGGATACAGTAGGAAAAGGGGGAAGTTTTCACTAGCTGGTTTATTTATTTTTATTTGGGTTCATCCCGGAAACCATTTATTTTATCTAAAATTCTCTGTTTGAGGTGTCATCACCATTGATTCTAACTTTTACCAAATTGACTGCTTTTGCACCTTGATCATACTTTTATTTGAAAGATAGCCGCCCTTCCGGGCCGTATATATTTGGTTCAACCCCCCTTTTAAGGCCGCCCTTTCCACCTTTTTATCACCCACGCCTTCTTTTCTTCTTTCATCTGTGCCCCATACCAACGTCTGGGGAAGTTCTTCACTTCATGTTCACATCTTTGTTGGTGCATCTTTGCCATTGGCAATTATGTTAACCAAAGGCTTCTGAGGCCAATCCATGTATGGCTGATGAAGGTCCTCAAGACAATCTCGATAGGTGGTACATTCCATCAAGAGCGTCCATTGGTTAACCTGATAGGTCAGAATCAATCACCTTTTTTGTTTTGATTTGAAGTCATTTATGCATCACATCATCATTTGCATTCTGTAAGAGGCTGCTGATCATGACTAGTAAACGTGCACTATATGATGGCACCTGAACTTGAGTTGGCATGCATCCTCAAACTGAGAACACATGAATTTATTTAATTTTACTCTTCCAGTTCTCCCCCATTATGGTGCTTGCATTGTTTTTGTATTACTCAAGTATAAAGACCTCTTCTGTAAATGTTTTGCATGCAATTTTTTTTTATCAGCATTATAAGATTACGATGCAATTTTGATAATGTTCAATTCTATTTGGTTAATGCTTACTGTTTTTAGTAGCATGAATGTTCATACTTGTTTCCTAAACAGTACATGGTTTGGAGTATGGATACGGAGCCCATGAATACCCTACCAGTGGGGTGTTTGAGGTGGAACCCAGAAGTTGCCCTGGTTTTATGTTCAGGCGGTCAGTACTTTTGGGCAGCACTGATATGTCTCGTTCAGATTTTCGGTTGTTTATGGAGAACCTCTCTGGTAAATATCATGGGGATACATATCATTTAATTGCCAAAAATTGCAACCATTTTACTGATGAAGTGTGTTTGCGTCTCACTGGGAAGCCTATTCCTGGATGGGTGAATCGATTGGCCAAATTAGGTAAGATAAGAGAACCTTTGTTTTTGCCTGTTTTGAAATTGATTCCATGTCGTATGTTTTCATCAAAGTTGTATCCTGTCCTTGGTCAACTGAATTTGGAACTTGCACATATGAAAGTTATTCTACTTATTACTTTTAACTTGTCCTCCAATTTTTGAAGTTTCAGGTTCTTTCTGCAACTGTCTTCTGCCAGAGAGTATTCAGGTTACAGCAGTCAGACATTTACCTGATCATCCAGCATATTCTGGTTTGTTCCCCACCTCTATCCAAATTTCCTTCGTTTCATATCATACAGCCAGGTTTTAGGGTTCATAATTACAAGTTGTTGCCTACTTGTCTGCTACTTTCTTATGATGCAAAAATTATAATAATATTATGAGTAAGCTTGAAAATGTATTTTTAGGAAGAAAGTAATGATTTCACCTGTGAAATTATTATTAAAAAAAAAAAGGCATGCTTATGAAACATCTTTTTCTAGTGCTTTATTTGATTTCTGCTTGTCATTCATATATATCTTATCCAACAGATGGGCTATTGGCTAAATATCGGTGAGTGTCATACACAAATTACTTCTTATCGATGAATATGCCTCTCTTGCTATCAGTTTTCAATAGTCATCTGCCAGATCAAATAGTTATATTCAACAACTGAAATTCTACATTTGCTTGCGAGCTGCAAGGCTTGACAGGTTTAGCCAACATGTTGTTGCCACAATCTAGTGGTTGTTGATTGTATTTTAAAGGGGAAAGCTAGCCTCCCTGCTTCGTGGAGGAGGTTAGCTCACAGCCCCACTTATTTTTTTGCCTAAAATATCCATACTTTTGTGATATGATGAGAGTATGGCATGTCTTTTGACACATCTCCTTTGTGACCGGCCAAACAATGCCAGCTGTTGTGGTACAGACCAGCATTCATTGTTATCAACTGTTTGTCTATACTTTGAAATTAGAATATACTCATTACATAATGTCGTTGGGTTCTTTCTGAATGGATGCTCATGTTATTTGGTGGAATAGACTATTTATTAGGATATCTTAATACCTTCACCAATTTATCTTTTAATATGTTTTGACTTGTAATTTCCATAATTTTCCTCTTCTAAAGGCATTAATTATGCTTAAACAGAAGATGGGTCGGATTGTGGTGGATCATCTGTATCAGTAGAGAGTGAAGAGGAGTCTGATCATCAATTCTTGACTGCACCAAATACTGATGTGGCATTTCTGAAGGACAAACCTGTGAGGCTAGCAAAAGAGCTTCTCTAATTTTCATTTTTTTCCTCTGATCATTAATGTTCTCTGGGGTCATGTTGTTTGTAGTTGTAGTGTATAATCACGACTGTACAAGTGATATCATCTCAATGATATGGCGAGTTCCCAACTGTTTGTTTCCTGGTGCAATGTCAAAATACGTCTATAGTCTACACTGATTCTGTATGATTATATGAGTATCTTCTGCCCTTCTGTGTTCTATCTTGCCCATTATTATATTCGACTGTTAAGTGTTGCTCATTATTTCATGCAAGGAAGGAACCAGCATATGGTCCAACACCATTTTCACCCATCACACCTTCAAATCCTCTTACTGTGGCGCATTTTTGCGACTCCAGCCCCAAAAACCAAAACATCATCGTCAACAGCACAGCACCTTCTTACTCTCCTCCAATTCCCACCAAATTCTTTCCTAATATATATACCCCTTCCAATGGAAGAGTACTCAAAAGGTAAAGGACAGATAAGTAAAATTAAGAGGAGATAAAAACTAAATAAATTTACTTTAGTGTGCGAGTTAAAGTTTAAATAAGAACGGTGTTAGAATTATGAATTATCATTAATGAAGTATTTATGTTGGACAAAAATATCTTTATTTTAATAATGTCCTAAGATCCTAAGAGCATCGTCTCCGACACTTTCTCCAATTATTTTGAAATACTTAAATAGATGAGTCACATCAAAAAAATTATCACCAATCGTCTTTCTAAACTTAGTCATCAAATTTGTAATCTGGTAAGTTGACTTTTCCTCTTCAAAATATTTATTTTGTTGTGAGAGAATCAAAATTATATGAAAAAAAAGCTAAAAATATTTATTTTGTTTGATGGGCTTGATGTACACTCATTTTAAAATTTAATATCATTCCTTTTTATTTATTTATCATATTGGATAAAATATTATTTTGATTACCCTTTAGATAATCACGTGAATTAAAAATTTATCCAATGACCTTGGATAATCAAGTTTGCTTGATGGGTTATTCATCTTTGTAATGTCAACATGATAAGATAAACTTGTTTTTCATTGAAAGGAGAATAAAACAATACACAGAAAGATAAATGCAAAAGAAAACAATACAACATAAAAGAGCACACACATCATCAAACCAACGCATGCATCATCAAGCAAAAAGGAAAAAGAAAACATTAGAAATTAATTCATTGCCCTCTAAAATTGCACCATTGTCGTCGTCAAGGGAATTCTTTGAAGAAAAGATAATTAAATTAAATTTTCTCCGGTTTGGAGATTTTTATTTATTTCGTGAAATTTTTTCCAGTGTGCGACTTATTGAAGATAGATTGTTTAATTTTAGGTGTGGCATTGACGGCCGATTTTTCTTCTACTCGTATTGAATAACTGCTTGATTTGTATATTATGTTTACTACTTTTGGAATATGACTTTTTTTGGGGTATTCTAGGCGTCCACTAGTTGTTACGATTGACCCTTTCTCAGGTAAATATTTTCATCATTTGTAACAACTTTATAATTTCAATATATTTTAGTTGATTAAATTGTTTGATGAAAAATAGATAGAATTCTAAAATAGCAATTAGCCAATCAAAAGCGAAAATTAAATTATATAAAGGTTAAAGCATGAATAAATATATTAAAAACATTCTTAAAGATGGGTATTACTTCTTCTTCTTTATTTTTAAAACCAAAAAATTCACAAACTTTACTTATTCGATTCACACAATTATTTTTTTCAAGGCAAAAATAGTGATAGAAATTAATCCAAAGAGCATTTTAGTTAATTTATTTTCATTCAATAATCTTCTTAAATGGAGTAATCAATAAGAAAAATCAGAAAAAGTGAAGGGTACTAAAGTGAAAAGTACATACTCCTATATAATACGGCTATACAATTGTATACAGCCAAAGACTCGCCCGACCCGACAAACCGGCTTTTCTGCAAAAGTTCCTGGAGTGGAAAGAGAGAAGGGGGACTAGATTCTTCAATATTACGCTAATGGCTTATTCATCATCAGTTTTCTTCATCGTCTTCATCCCTATCTTCGCTTTCATCCCGATTTCATCCTCCGTTCCTTTCATTGTACTTCACGGTAATTTATAATATAGAACAATATATAATTTGTCTCAGTCTACTGAATTATAGTTTATTAACATGTAGTTTTCAATGTGTTAGCTTAAATTATCTCTTAAGGATTCCTTCTTTAGCTCGGGGGATTAAGATTTCTGACTTTACAAAATGAGAGGAAAGGGAAATTTTGTTTTCATATTTTCTTCTTGATTTTGATATCTTTATGTATTTATACTATTGTGATCAGAGTAATAAGTAGCTTTTGACATTTGATCAGTTAAGACTGATGATCTGTGAAACTACTTACTTTTAGTGATGCTGGATCAGTAACTTTAGTGGGCATAATATCTGGTCAATGCAATGGCCTAATATGAGATTAAATTACCTGTAGTTTTGTGCATTACTGATGAGTGATATGTATTGAATATCTTAAAAGGAAAAAAGGATCTCGATATGACATGGTTTCGGTGCTAAACCTAGATTTAGGAATATGTAATAGTTGTACTATCTTACTCCCTCCATCCCAAAGAGAAAGTCTGCGACTTGTTTATGAGTGTTAGTATTCGCCAATAGCACACTTGAAATATTAATTTATTTATGTCTTTCTTATCACAAAGTTTAGCCTTAATATTCAAAATTGAAAAATAATTGATAAAAAAAATAATCTCAAAGAAAAACCTTAACATGTTTAAGAATCAAAGATGACTTTCTTTTTGGGAGGGTGGTACTATTAGGTTAGTGACTGCATTTTTAAGTGTCAGATTTTTTCCCAAAGCCAAAAAAACTTAGGAAAGAACTATGTAAAGGAACATCCTATACATACAATACAACTGAAGGTTCATTGCAGTCATGATTTGACGGGTTTGGTGGGCTATCAAAGTTTTAGAAGGCAACTACAGTGAAAGAATTTGTGTAGTAGAATGTGAAAGAACTTAGAGCAAAACTTGTATTTGACTTCAGGAATCACACAGCTAAAGCAATAAGAGTTCAGCAGAAATTTTTATCTTAATTGGATTCTAGTTAGTTACTTAGCACTCTTGCATGCAATGCAAGTTGCATTATTTGATCTGGTTTACCCTTTTAACTTTTTTGACCAGGTGTGACCAACTTGTTCCTTTTGTTATAATTTCAGTTTTGACTCTTTCTATCAAAAGTTTTTTCTTCTTGTCTTTAGAAGTGTGTTATAATACACTTTTGACTTTCTTTCATAAGTATTTTTTTTTGTTGCTAATAATCGAGTTACATCTTTCTTAGTATATACTTAGCCCAAATGAACTTCTTTTAACAGGAATTGGTGATCAATGCTCCCATAAAGGAATTAAAAGGTTCACCGAGCAACTAGGCAACTGGTCTAAATCTGAAGGATTTTGCATGTATGATTTTCAGCCATATTTTTTAATTAGAGGTCTCCCTTTATAAAACTTATATGGAATTATTTATCAGTGTTATTTCAAGTTCATATAAAAGCTAGTTTACTAGATTTGGGCCTGTTTCATTGCTGCTGTACCTTGGCTATTTTATTTATCTAATTTGGAGTATTATTTTTTAAGAATTAATCAGTTACTTATATGTAATAACCTTGATGTGGACTAAAATTGGAAAGAGTCAACTACACATGTCGACATATTTTTGTCAATAGTAAATGCCAATGTATGTGCATACATTGTGATATGGAGGAATTAAGAATGGCCCCACCCTAATTTATTCTATCTTATCGCTTAGAGTTCCACGATAGTCGCAATTCAACTTCGTCATATATTTATCGACATATAAATCCCCAATTGGAAAACATCTCTAGACCCTTGTCTTTGATTATCCTTCACTCTCTTTGAAGCCATATCCATTCTCCTACCTATTTGGCCTTTATTTTGATTAAAAATAACATAACAATTGCTGGTCAACAGTTCCAACTGTACTTCTACTAATCTTCTTGCAGCCAAACGCCTTACGTGGCTACAAGTGATTTCAATCTTTTATTATGTCTTGTAACATTTCTTCCTACTATTAAAGCTTTAATTTGTAACTCTTGTATAATCTTAAATCCACCATAAAATGAACTATAAGCAGCACTCTTCAAGTTTTCCATTTCCAAGCTTAATTGAGGCCTTCTAATGGGATTGAACTTTGTACATTCATAGAATCTTGGTGTACGCCAAAAAAAAACCTATATAGGTCTACCAATTTATCTGGATTTTGTATTTTTTCCCTCGCCTCTTTAACGTTGCCTTTGCAGTGGAGACGTCAACTGATTTCTTGTACATTGACTATAGACATTCGGAGGTTAAAAAACCCACTCACTAGTTACCATACAATGATGTGGACTCAATATGTGACTCAGGCTGGTATGACTGGTTGTAATTAATCACACTAAAGCCTATCAAAGGATTTCTTTGAAGCTTTCCTTGAGACACTATTGCAAATTAGGATTATGTTTATTCTTTAGCATTGTTCTTAATCCAATGTGATGTCCACACCGTGGGTATGAATGCTCTTGTAACTTAAATTGACATAACTCAGACTTGGGCATACCTATGCTTATAAGTCTATATTTATCAATCTCTTTTGCTATCTTCATCATGAAATATCGTTAGTATAGCTGCTATATGGGCAAAGACTACATGTCATTTGCTAAATGTTGGAAACTTTTACGTTAGAGAAACTTTCTCTGTTCGCAGCTTTCAGCTTCTTAGCAGTTGGAATTATTCTTGTTGATTTATATTGTTTCTTCATACTGTTCCATGCAATAGAGAAATTGGAGATGGAAGTTGGGATTCCTGGTTTATGCCCCTACAGGAACAGGTAGAGCCGTATATTAATTTTTGATCCCTTAGAATCGTCATTTTTCACTGTTGAGTAATAAAATCGACTCTTGCTTTTGCAGGCTCAAGCTGTTTGCAATAAGGTGGCAAAATTCTCTTCTACTTTTACTTTTATTCTTGTGCTGGTTTTTGAAGCTTTTCACAATTTACAAGTTTATTTGTAAACATTCAGGTGAAGAAAATGAAAGAACTCAGAAAAGGTTACAGCATAGTTGGTCTGTCCCAGGTAAGTGATATTAATGGGTTGTCGGTTTTGTTGTGAAGCATGCACCATATACATATAACTGTAAATAATTAATGTCATTGTTTCTCTTCAAAAGAAATTGCACACAATTAGATGAAAACTTAGTAGAGCAAACACTTTCTAAATGTTATTGATTTGTTATTATGTGGCAGGCATCAGGATACATATGATTAATGGAAAATTTTGCATGTCTGTTGGGTTATGCATAAACAGGGTTTAAGACAGCATTCAGGAGTTAAATTCATGTATAATCTTACTTTTAGGTATTCGACTACTTACGGAATAGCTGGAATGCTTGTAGAAGAATAATTGAGACTAATAGTTTCCGTTTTTTTTCTCAATCTTTGTAGAATTTTTTGGCTGTTATCTTCTTTATGTTCTTCTACGTCTTTGTTTTTTTTCCCTTCTCCTTTCCTTTTTGTTGCTATTTGTTCTTCTCTCCAGTCTACTATTTTTTTCTCATCAATCCCACTTTTCACCTTGAATTGGTCAAAGCCTATTTTTCCTCTGCCTTGCCAGGGCATAAGATGCTTTCTGTAGTCCCTTGCCTATAAAAATGATCATTCATCATATTAGTCCACCTCTACTGTATATGAAAAGTTTGCATATGATGTGGAGTAATCAAGGATAATGGCTGAACTTCATAAGTAAATAAAATATTTCCGGTAGAACATTTTCATATCTGTTTTATTATTTTCTGTACCCTCATTACTAGAATCAGGACATTTTCATAGCTGTCTTAGTTCTGAATGGTTCTTTTTTTTTCATTTTTTTTTTCAATTTACAGGGTAATTTGATTGGTCGAGGTGTTGTGGAATTTTGTGAAGGAGGACCAACTGTAAGAAGCATATTGTGTAGATTTAATTCATCAATTCACTTTAGAAAATATCTCATTAACTTCATATTCATGTCGCCTTTCCTAAAATGATTGTTTAAATCTGAATTATGTAAAAATAAATTATTTTCTTTAAACAGTTGCATATTTACTGCTGTATTAAATAATTTAAATTTGTTTATTTGTAATTGTCATCTTCTACGACATCCTAAAAAGGAAAGTGCCTTATAAAGTTGGACAGAGGGAGTAGATAAAATTCGTTGTATATTATTTAATACTACGTTTTTTCCATTTGCTCCATTTAGAATTATGTTATCCTTTCTTATGTTGCATATCAGATGTTTGCACTTGTAAATCTTTCGTAAATGTAAATTATTCCTTCCTAAAAAACAGGTTAAAAATTTTATCTCATTGGGAGGCCCTCATGCTGGTACCGCTTCCGTTCCGCTATGTGGTGTAAGTGATCTCATAGCCCATTATTCCTTAAAAATTGTCAGACTGCAGCACATATAGGGAATAAAATGCTTTTGATTGTCCTTATTTTATTTGAGATTTCTTAAAGAATATTTTGAAAAGCTAAAATCTCTATCAATTTTTGCAACCTAAAATCTCTTTTTAGTAATGTATTCAGGGGCAATTCTTGGAGCACACCGAGGCTGACGACTTTGAGTTGTGTTAGAGTCTGATATAAGACAAATTATGAGACAGGTTAAACACCCTGCCCATCAGGGTATAATGTGGGAATCTCTTATTGGGAATGTAAGGAGTCCTAATTCACAGTACGTTAAGTTTTTTTAGGGTAGGTAATTATTTAGACACTAGGATCTAATTAGCTAGAAATATTTCCACCAAATCAATTTCTATACATACAACATAAGCCTGCTCCACTTTGGTTGCAGAATTCAAAACAGTGTTTGTCCAACAGTTACATCTTTATTCTTCCTCCAACTTCCACTACACGTTTATTTTGTTGGTTTTATGAACTTATATGTTTTATTCTTCAACGCATTAAGATTTTTGCTGAATGAGGTAGATGCGAGTATTTTTATTCTCCCTCGTCCAAGTTAAGTTAGCAAATGTTAGGGCACATAATTTTAGGAGGAGAGTGATAGTCCTTTACTTTTAATGATAACACTTAGATAGAAGAACAAGGATTTGGATAGAATGAGCTCAATTATTTTGAGACAACTCGAAATGGACTGTAGGCTATAGGCCATCAGAGCATCAGTTAGGTTTATCTTTGGGTTTATAACAATCATGTATTGCTATCATTTGAAGTTTTTTTTATGCATGTTCAAGTTGTAGATTAACCTTGTTTGCTACTTTTGCAGTCTGGTATATTCTGTATTATAGCAGACAGCCTAATCAAATCAGAGGTCTACAACGACTATGTCCAAGTATATATTTGGTTTCCTACATTTTTTTCTCTTTGGAAAACATAGTGAACTGCATAATGATTAATGAATATGCGTTGTTTACTAATGGTCATTAGTAACTATCTATTGATATTCCTTTTTGTTCACATTGTATTTATTTATTTATTTTTTTGGGTCAAGGATTGACATAGCGAACTTGATTTGTTAATTGCAGGCTCACTTGGCCCCCAGTGGTTATCTTAAACTACCAAATGTGAGTACTATTTTTCATAGCTATTACACCCGAGCCAAAAAGTTTTTAGGCACATCATCCTGTTATAACAATTGTCTCAAAACTCTCGATCATATATCCAAGTAGCACTTGGTAGTTTTTCTTTTGAGTTGCATTCTATATTGGTTTCACTTACTTGTGTGTTCGTGTGTTCATGTGTTCGTGTGTTCACACAACTCATATTTCTAGGATATTCCTGCCTATTTAGAACATTGTACCTTTCTGCCGAGGCTTAACAATGAACTCCCTGCTGAGAGAAACTCCACTTACAAGGAACGGTTTACTAGCTTACAGAATCTTGTGCTTATCATGGTAAGCTGGGTGGCCTCTCTTTATCATCTTTGGTTTACTTTTTCTTCAATATGTGCAATTTTGCATAGAGTTCTGATCCTTAGAAACATGCTTATATGTTCTCTGTACTTTCTTTGCATATGAACAGTTTGAACATGACACTGTATTGATACCCAAGGAAACTGCCTGGTTTGGCTATTATCCTGATGGGGCATTCAATCCGGTTTTGCCTGCTCAACAGGTATTATTTCTTTTAAAGAAATTTTTTAGCTTCATGTTCCAAAATCCAAATGATGCTGAATTGACATGCTATAGTTTAGTTGAACAAAATTGGTGAAAATAGAAAAGAATAAACACAGGATCTAGTTGCATTCAGCTTTTCAGGAGTAGTGTCTATAATTTTGTCTCTCTAATCTATGAAACTGCTAGTAAGCACTACTAACATTGACCTCCAATTTTGGTTCACTTGTAACACCTTTTTTTTTTACGTTTGTTGAATATTGGTACCTTGGATTAGTGTTTCTTGTTTTTTTATTTCTTTTCTTTTCCTTTCCTTTGAAGTATATATAATTTTAAATTTTATCCATCATTTTGGATTTCCTTCTCACACCATTCTTTTCCTCGTCACTGTTAACTTTTAGGTACCATTTTGTACTAGTCTGTGGACTCCGTCTCCATATTGTCCTTGATGGTTACTGTAAATGCAACTATCTCTATAGGAAATTGTTAAATCCACAACATAAAATGTTATTTCCACAACAAAAGTGTCGTTATAAATCCTATAGCGACGGTTTTCACCGTCGTTATACATCTACAACGACACTTTTGTTGTAGAAATAACAAAAAGTGTTGGGATTTAACAATTCCCCTCTCTATATTGTCCTTGATGGTTATTGTAAATGCAACTATACAAGAAATTACTTTTTTTGCTTTCTATTGCTACTTTTTCATTTATAAAAATTATAATGATGGTCATTATGTGTTTATAATTTTATTTTGTTGCATCCTGTAAATTACTGTTTCCTTCACAAATCATTTCCAAATAACAATAGAAAGGAAGTTATATGATAAAGTGTTGCCCACATTGTACTGTTTCTCCTTTTTGTGAAATCTTTAATGATATAAGTTCAAGAATGCTCATAAAGGAAAGGGGTAACAGCAAATAGATTTAGTTTTGTACATGTTTTACATTCTGCAGACTAAGCTTTACGAAGAGGATTGGATTGGTTTGAGAGCATTGGATGAAGCTGGTAAGGTTAAGTACATTAGTGTAGCAGGAAATCATCTTGGAATTTCTAAAAGCGACATGAGAAAATATGTTGTTCCGTACTTGGAAAACAAAGAATCACCACAAGGAAGAATTAAGACAATAAGCAACACGAAGGTGGGCGTTATTTCTGGAACCTCAAGGAGCCGAAATAAAATGCAAGTTACTTGGCAGCAGCAGAATGAAGGTTAACCGAAGGGGCATCATCAATCGCTTCTTCAGTGAACTGTTGGAGTTGTAAAGGATTTTGATTATACCGAGTTCAGAACCATGATACACAGAACTTGTTCTATATAATCACCTAACTATTGAAAGTTCAATAACGGTTATGGTGGGCTCCAACTTAACAGCAAATTGATGTGTGTAGGAACTTATAGTTCTCATTGAAATTTGGAATGTAAATGACTGCTCTGCAAACGTGTTGTAAAGGAAGATCTTCCTGTATATATTTTTTGGGGGGCCACTGTTTTAAGCTTGACGAGATTTATTTGATCATATATGTATAGATAGATGAGATTTGCCACAAACTTATTTCCAAGATGTGCGCAGAGATTTCTATGGTATGGGGATTAGACTCGGCTCAGAAAACATAATTAGTTTTACATAGACCCCTAAACCCAGCTTAGCGAAACAAAAGCCTAAACCCAGCTTGGCTGGAGTCCATTGGCACAAACTAAGCCAAAAACAAAATATCATACTCAAATATTCAACTCTTTTTGTCCCGACTAACTAAACTAATAGTATAAAGTTAATATGATCATCCATACCCATATATATAACCTAGAGATCATAATTAGCTAATACATGCTGTGCTTAGTTACAGGCCACCTAATTCATTTACACCTACTTGTGGGATCTGGGTACGCTGATATAAAAGCATCATCACAACTCTTGAAGATTTTGCAAACTCATACCGGAACACAACTGGTTAACATCTTTCATACTAGTATATATATTGAAAAGTAACTATCAGTAGACATGGATATTTACAGTAAGATCTCCCACTTGATTACTACCCCTAATTAAGCAGCTGCTCTCTTGATGCTGCTTCTCACTTGAGATCTTCTTGTCAGTATTGCAGCGAAGCCACATGCATGAAAGCCTTCCCAAAGCCGCTTGACCTACCACTCGAACTCTGTAAACTAAGCTCAAATTTGCCCAAACCTCGCCTTGTGCATCACCAGACTCTTTGTTCAGGTCATAACCATCAAGATCTGTGTTGGTAACTAAAACCACCGAACCATCATCAAATGCAAAGAGATCTGCAGCGGCAAGGAACCTCAGGGGTTTCAGTATTGCATTGGTCATTTGGCTCAAGCTACACATCCTCGTGCAGCTCGAGTTGGGAACTTTCTTCACTTTGAGTTTGTAGTATTCTTGGACAGCCTGCAACCATACAATCAATGTTATATAAATCATGGAAATGATCTGATAACCTTAACAAACTGATATGTTATGTTCAGCAAGAGTATTTGAAAGGCCTAATTATGGGTTCTAAGTTCTAACTATCCACCAGTTCGGCTCAGACATATATGGTGCTTCACTTCCTCCTCCATTCCATCTTATTTAAGCCACTGGAAGTTCTACCCTTAATTAACCAGTTGCTCTCAGTGGAATCTGTTCATTCTCTGAGAGTGAGCCACATAGTGACCGTCATACTGAAAAACTTGTAAACTTGTCAATCAATATGGGTTGACAGTTGACACGCTAGGAATGGTTTGGATTACAACATGAGACCCTAACACCAAGAAGAATTGAAAGCAGTAATCATCCACAAATATTTACTTGACTGAATAGATTTTGATCCCCACAAAAACAGATGCAGAACTGCCTACCTGGAGTTGGGCAGATGCTAACAGTACTCTTGGCCGTATTGATTTCACATAAGCGTATGCATCATCAGGTGTCATCTGTTTGCGTTGCATCTGTAGCACCAAGACATTCAGGGAATATGAATAATATTAAGAAAATAATTAGGTTAATTCTTTCCTAATATTGCAACTCACCAGATAACAGATAACAATAGTGGTGCTTCGTCCTCGACCAGCTTTACAGTGGACATAGGTACTTTTCCCTTGCAATGAGTTCTCTAGTAAATCAAAAAGAACATTATGGTTTAGAATTAGAAACAAATAAATTGTAGAACTATGATAAACAGAATTACCAAACACATGCCATGAGTTTTAATTAATAGTCTCAATTTTGTACAGGAATTAAGCAGAGAGGGAGAGGAAGGGAGGGAGATTTGTCAAACAATGAAAAGAAGAATGAAATAAAAAATCTAAAATCCCAAAAAAAGTGAAAACATTCTACTCTCATAAACCGAAAAAAACGTAGCGGCGTACAGGATGTTTACTAAAAGCCATTGCTTATCAAATTTGTGTGAAGAAACTATAAGAACTAATTTCTCAACAGAAAATATCTGTCAATAGTAAGGGTAAACATTTAAAAAATACTTTACCATGAATGAAGTCTACGGCTTGGCATATATCTGTCAATAATGGAGCAAACAGGTAGTCTCTAGTTGGGAGCACCAAATGATCTATACCGTGAGCCTGACAAAAATTAATAGTTAACATTATATAAATAGAAATGTCCATAAAGTTTGCATTGAAGAATAAGGAATGTTTACTTGATGAACAAAATTAGAATCACTCAATGCTTGCTCTATGGTTAAGGTCCAAAGAAACTTATCACTGAAGTGTTTAATGGAACTAAAACCTTCACAATAGAGCAAGCCATAGATAAGTTTAACAATAGTCTTGACGTGAATTTAAAAAATTCACTTTGTACAGCTGCCCCAAAAAGGCTAATACATGCATTTCACCTGCATTTCTTTTTTACTCCAGTTCTATTACAGAATAATACATATCAATGTATAAAAGTTGTCAAATATTTAGAACACTCCACCAAGAAGAAAATTTTATACACCTAAGTCATGCAGCATAAAGTAAAGAGGACATTCAACTGAAAGAACAGATTGTAAACCAAAGATTCTAGATGACATCTACCATTTCACAGTACATGACATTTAAACATGTGATGGTGCACGACATTTAACCAATTGATGGAGCATAACATTTAACCATGTGATGGTGAAAATATATTACAAATATAGTATACAAGGAAAGGATAGACACACTTGATATAAAGATGTTGGAACTAAAGTCTCATATGGCTCATTTAGGGTGATCACTCCACAAACACCAAGCTCCTTCAACCTTATGACATCAGATGGGAACGGAACAGCACCTAACAGTAAAAACTGAAAGCTGATATGTTAGAGAGAAAACAAAAAATCATTTGAATTACAAATGTTACCTCGTAATATCAACAAAGAATTGAGAGTTACATAATATTGAACTGATTTAATTCAAAATTACACAGTTAGTTTATATTTTTCTTCCATTATTTAACATCAACATATTGTTAATTGAAATACTAGGTAACATAATAAGAAAATGCAAAAAGATGGGGACAAAAAAGAAATAAGGTAATATAATGTCCTCAAGAGTGATGTAATCATCCAAATCCCCTCCAAAATTTTGCAAGTCAACATAAGAAAGGTGGCATACTATGTTTATTGGCAAAATGTAATGCTTTTTATTTTCGTGTAGCATACATTGAATTTATTTCACCATATTTTAACACAGACAAGTATCAGCTCAACAAAAATCATTGGCACCAGACATGGATGCTCCTACATATCACAAAATAGTTGTTTGCCTTCAAGAACCTCGTATCCATATATTTACTTTCCAATTTGTAAATAAGTGCTAAGACAATCTTGAAAAAATCTAGAAATATGATAAACTACATGCAAAAAAATTGCAGACATGTTTGCACTAATATACATAGTTCATGGAAATAGAAGTAGACCCAATCACATGTTTAGTAGCTTCTCAAACATGCTAATCTCTGTAAGATTACTGAATTAGTGCCCTATATATAATGATTTCATATATACAACACCAAATTTCTAGATACATACACCAATATATATATATATATAGGAAAATAATTTATGGAAAACGTTAGTTCTGGACACTGTTTCAACTAATTGTTATCAACCGTCCAAAACTAGAGTGAATAGCTAAGATGAGGCCCAGATAGTGGTCAACATAAAAGAATTTGGCTTAATTACTAATAATCCTTATACATACTACTTATTAATCAATAAAATAAAATAATAAAAAATTATAAGGATAATCAGTAATTATCTACCTACTTGTTAAAAGAATTTAATAAAAGAATTTGGATGACCGCTAGAGGGAGTAGCGACTGGGCCTCATCTCAGCCATTTCCTCTAATTTTGAACGGCTAGATAACAGTTAGTTCAAACACTGTCCACGTTTTTCTTGGATCATTTACAGGACCCATCTCTACAATCATACGTCTCTTGGAAGACAATCTCATCGTGAGACTACAAGCAACAAAGTAAAAGAAATTAAATAATATAAGCCTAGGGGAAGTTAAAATGATACCTCGTCAATTTGATCCCACCAACGAAACTCGGTCTGAATTTTATTCCTCACAACATTATACAAAAGAGTGGGATAAAACAGCGCCCGAGCCCCTGCTCCGACCAAAACCCTCTTTGCATCAAACACGACTATTCCGCCACCCAACTCCTTATCAGCACCTGACAACTTCTCCTCCAGCTCCACCCCTCCCTTCAATTCCTCTATACGCATTACAATAAACTCAAAATCAACACCAAGCGATGACCAAATAAAACCTAACAAATCCTTACAAATTCACACTACATTTATCAGCACATTAAAAACCGATACTTTATATCACCTCCTCCCTTAAATTACGAATACTAATTACCAATCCGAAGAATAATACAAGGTATAATCGATTAGGAAGACTTAGAATTTCGACAAAAGCTATGAATGATCAGACCATAAACAAAAATAGAGAAAGGAATTCGGCCAGGATTGTATCAATCGGACGGTGAAAAAAAAAAGTGGAGAAGAATATGAGAGGATTCGAGCCGTATTTGTTGGAACCAATTGCCAAAAATTAAATTGTATTAAATGAGATTAAAAGTAAACCCTAATTTCGGTTAGAATATAGGAACCCTAGGTCGTACTCAAAGGTCGTGTTTAGCTATGGATAGTTTCTGGAAAAGGAAGGATGAGCTTTTTTATGCATAATTTGATTTATTTATATTTTTATCTCAAAATATAAATATATAAAATTATAAAACACTTTTATCTAATATTATGTCCAATTATTATACCAGGATACAATTTTTTTTTATCGTGACTTCATACTGTAGGCCAGGGGAATTGTGAGAAGGCAATATAATTATGCCACGTGTTTGAAAAATGATGACCAGGTCCTACCATATCTTTGTTTAATAATCGGTCTCACATTAAAGCAAAATCCTCAGACTTTGGAGTTTTTGGTTTTTGATTTTTGATTTTTTGATTTTTTAATATTACTCCTTTCATTCTTGAAAAGAATCTTATTTACAAATTTAAAAAATAATAAATATTTTTTGTAGCATAATTATCCCTAAAAATAATAAGTCTTTATTACATTATAATAAAATTATGATAATAAATTTAAAAATATTGTGCTATTTTTAAAATTAATTTTATTATTAAATACAAATATGACTCTTTTCTTAAAATAATAATATATTTTTTATAAATAACTCTTTTTGAAACGAAAAGAACATAAAATTAGGTCCATTAGAATTTAGAACTCAGCAATCTTTTCAAATGTTTATTAGATACATACATGATTACTGTATTGATTGAACAATAGTATTATGGATCTAAAACTATCATTACATACTAATAAAATTGTAATAATAACCTTTATATTTGAGGAGAATAAATTATATAAAATTTGTCTGTAAAATTATTATTTTACCCCATATGTTACGTATATATTTTAGGAGAAAATGAAGGTATTTTAGTTATATTAACAGATAACAGATAGTATGATCTAAATTTGGAGTTACTATTATTTTTTTATAAGGTTAAATATATATATTTTTCATTCTACTCGACCTCGGTTTATAAATACATAATTGAATTGAAATTTTTTACAACCGAATCAGTGAATTACAAATATTTATCAAATCGTTACAAAATATATCAACTGAGTTGACGTTTAACAGAAATATATTATACTACCTCCATCCCATAATAACTGTCGCTTTAACTTGATACACATGGATTAAGAAAGTCAATTAGTGCTATTATTTATTAATTAAAATTTGTAAGACCCCAAATTATTAATAAATGAAATTTAAATTTCCTCTATTTATTATTTTGAAATAGTAAGGGTTAAATTGATTAATGAGGTTAGTTATGGGTAAAATGCGCAAATATTTTAAATAAGCAAATGGTCATAAAATATTCATTGTTGTCGGGGAATATTCGTTTGGTCGTGGAATATTCTTATTGTCGGGGAATATTCGTACGACGGCGCAGCCTTGTGTGGACCCCATAACGGAAAGCGATTTGATGAATAAAACGACAAAAACAAGTTGTTTATAAATAACGGCGTAGTTGTTACCGTTAATACTGTTGGAATACCCAGTAGTTAAAACACAGTAATACTCGTTGTTGCACAGTAGCACACGGTATTGCACCAATTATTGATTTTTACGTAAGAAGGCACGACTCAATAATTGTTACAGTAATTACTGTTCAGTATTTTATTTTATTGATTCAATAATTGCTGCGTTGATATTTTATATTACTGTTGTTTTAATAATTGTCACTACACAGTATTTTCTATTATCAGAACAATAATTCATATTATCTGAATAATATTATTAGATAACATTATTGACAATGTCTAGAAAGTTCTGTCTAAGGAGATGTTTGGTCATCTAATTGCGCGCCAATAAGGAGAGATCCTTATTGGAAAGTCCCCTATTTCCTGCGAACTGCCTGATTGTCAGTATTGTGATTCTGTAATATTGTTTGTGAATAATTAATTATTGATTTATATAATGAGAAAAATATTGATTTTATGTGGATATAAATGGAGAAAATTTTTAAAGTGACAATTGTTAAAAATCGATATTTTATCTTTTATGATAAAATAATATTTTATTATATTATTATAATATAATAATGATGATATGTAAGACCCCAAATTATTAATAAATAAAATTTAAATTCCTCTATTTATTATTATGAAATAGTAAGGGTTGATTTGATTAATGTGGTTAGTTATGGGTAAAATACGCAAATATTTCAAATAAGCAAGTGGTCCTAAAATATTAATTGTTGTCGGGGAATATTTGTTTAGTCGTGGAATATTCTTGTTGTCGAGGAATATTCGTACGACGGCGCAGCCTTGTGTGGGCCCCATAACAGAAAGCGATTGGATGAAGAAAACGACAAAAATAAGTTGTTTAAAAATAACGGCGTAGTTGTTACCGTTAATACTGTTGGAATACCCGGTGGTTAAAACACAGTAATACGCGTTGTTGCACAGTAGCACACGGTATTGCACCAATTATTGATTCTTACGTAAGAAGGCACTACTCAATAATTGTTACAGTAATTACTGTTCAATATTGTATTTTATTGATTCAATAATTGCTGCGTTGATATTTTATATTACTGTTGTTTTAATAATTGTCACTACACAGTATTTTCTATTATCGGAACAATAATTTATATTATCTGAATAATACTATTAGATAACATTATTGGCAATGTCTAGAAAGTTCTGTCTAAGGAGAGGTTTGGTCATCTAATTGCGCGCCAGTAAGGAGAGATCCTTATTGGAAAGCCCCCTCTTTCCTGGGAACGGTCTGGTTGCCAGTACTGTGATTCTGTAATATTATTTGTGTATAATTAATTATTGATGAGGAAAATATTTATTTTATGTGGATATAGATGGAGAAAATTTTTAATGTGACAATTGTTGAAAATTAATATTTTATCTTTTTCTGATAAAATAATTCATTTAAATATATTATTTTAATAATATATTGATGGTGATATTTTTACAATGAATGTGGGATATATGAGTATATGAGGAGGAAGAATATTTTTGTGGCATTAAATGATTAACACATGTTTTGTGTAATTCTTGACCAAAAATTTATTATTGACTGTAAAATCGTCCGTTTGTGGATTTCGGTCAATTTCTGTTTGAAATTTGGAAAAACTTTCTTCTGCAAAGTTGTAGAGAATTGAATTTCCTATAAAAATTCGCGAGATTTGAATTTTCTGATAAAAGGGCTATTTATTATGAATTATTGACGTTCTGAAGTTCCGAAATAATTGATTTTTGGAAGTTTTAATTATTTTTTTCAAAGAAAACGTTTTTTGTTTGTTTTGTGGGCTACAACATGTGCATAATGAGCTAAGTTCAGATGGTCTTGAGGTGGGCTTGAAAATTATATATATATATATATATATATATATATATATATATATATATATATATATATGTGACGCCCCCAAAATAGGTTCATTCCATCCAACCTATTCTGAGTCGCCAAATACATGGTACAGAAAACAACTATAACTTTATTACAACAATTGTCGTGCAAAATACAACAACACATATGCTGTGAGTTTGGATACAGATATATACCAAATGTGACTCATGTTCCAACCGTGGACATCACCTCACAATGACACCTTACATAAAAGTATAGTCAAAAACTGTTCTAGAAATTAAAATCTTTGGGAAGTGTTCAAGGAAACCTTCGTACATGGGAGGCCACGCGTCTAGGTTATGATAGATATCATATGGCCACAGAATTATCCTTGGTTGACCCAATAGACCCCAAAGAAAAACGAGAAGATTACTATCATATTCTTCCCAATGGTGAGTCTTCTCTTGACATATCATTATCTCTACTGTCTCTAATTGAGAATTATACTTTAAACAAACACCAAGATTATATAGGTAGTGTTCGTATATATACTCAGCAAGTGGATGAGCACATCCCTGTCTTATGATGACACGAGGTTGTATGTCGTTAGACATCTTGTATGATAGTGGCAAACCACCCTTCCAACGTTGGGTACACCTTACCCTATTGGATTCACCAAATATAACTACTAAATGAACTTTTCTATACTGCTTCGGGAGAACATCCACAGCTAGAGACCACTGTTCTATTTTCCCGTTACCCTCGCTCGACCCAGCTACACTCTTATTACCTGAAAGGAATTGTGAAGCAAAAGGGTGAGCACAACTAGCCCAGTAAAGAATATCATGACTAAAGATAATTAAATTATCAGTAGCCTTCATCAATAATAAATCAGAGATTTAGAACATATGGTAAATGATAAAAATTTCAACCATAGTTGCAGCGGAACGAGCAATCCATTAGAAGAGTCAAATAGACTATAAAGTCAATTATCTTCTCCATGTTAAAAATCCATCAACAATGTTTTATCCCTGTAACATCAATCAACAGTTCCTTTCCACAATCATATGAATAACTCATAATCATAATTGTGATTCTAAATTTTTCTTCGCACCCAGGACGAAGAATATTTTCATCACATGTCTTTACCTGAAACATCAAAGATCATGGTTATACCAAATCACAGTTCCTGTTCATAATCATACTAATAAATCCATCTTTGCACTACGACCAACGATATTCAACAACAGTTTATCTTTGCACTACGGGCCAAAGATATTCATCAACAGACCATCTTTGCACTACAGGCCAAAGATATTCATCTACAATTCATCTTTGCACTACAGGCCAAAGATATTCCTCTACAATTCATCTTTGCACTACAGGCCAAAGATATTCCTCAACAATTCATATTTGCACTACAGGCCAAATATATTCATATCTCAAAGAAATATATAATCATTTCAGAATTTATATACACCATAATTATAACCATGTTAATCAATTCATCTTTACACTTAAGCTAAAGATATTCAATTGTAAATTCAATGGTCATGATCATACCAGTCACAATTCAACTTTGCACTACAGGCCAAAGAGAACCCTAGTCATGATCATACCAATAATCTACCCATCTTTACACTCCAGTGAAAGAGAAATTCAACGTCAGAGTTATAAAAATGTTATATATGATAATAAAATCAATATAATCAACATATAGATTTAATCTCAAGAGTAATATTCATAAATCAACTATAATTTGGTTAGTAAAAGAAACCAATTTTGTCGTGAATAGTAACTCGTGAATAGTAACTCATGAATAGTAACTCGTGAATAATAACACCGACTCAAAAAGGTAGAAATTCCACAATAAAATTCATACCAATACTTCGGTATAATGATATTGAAAGAATAGCATTTCTTAAGCTTATAAACAATTTATTTAAATTGTTTACACTTTACTAATTAATGCATTTAATCATCATAAAATGTCAACTCTTACAATTTCATCATCAATAACCAAAACCCTCATCAAAAATCTGCATATACCTCATATAGGATTCTCAATCCATAAAATCCTATTTTCCAATTTTCTTTCTTCACAAAACATATTTAATTCATTTACTCATAACTAGACCATTTTCATGAAAAATACCAAATCAGTTCCAAAAATATTTCTTTTCTGGGATTTAGCATAATATAGTCCCATAGTGAACATATATTTTTCTCAAAATTTTTAAAAGTCATTTACTATTTTTCATATGGCCAAAACAGCCGAATATTTAGACATTTATCAAAAATTGTACTTTTATCTTAAAATTCTGAAATTCACAGAGTATACTCCTATCATATACATGTACTCCCAATAAAAATTTCATCAATTTTAGAGTTAACCACAAGGAATTATAAGCGATTACTTTTAAAATAGTCTTTTCTCATAAAATTCACAACTCTCAATCTATACATCCAAAAATCACCATTTTTGGACACAATCAAGAAAACTCATCAAATTATCATTTCAAATTTTTCCAGAATTTTTTGAAGTTCAGAAAAATTACGAAACTGAAAATCATAACAACCCTTAAAATCCCTTACTATCCCTTACTATCCCTTACTATCCCTTACAATCCCTTACCTCAAAAGAGCAGTACTTCTGACTGGATATCGGATATGATGCTGAAGGAAACTTGCACTGATGAATAGCAACTCACCAAGTATCTAAAAACTCACAAAATATGCTTCATAATATAGAGAGAGAAAGAGAGAAAGCTTATGTTTCTGGTGTGATTTTCAATTCTAACTTAGCCCTCTATTTATAGGAAAATTTTGGTAGGTTTGACCTGCAACCTGATGGCTTTACCTGCTACTATTTCCACCCACCACATTTGAAATATAATTCAGCACATTTCTTCACCAACCACAAGTGGGGCCCACCAATTCTAGAATTTTACACCAAAATGATAAACTCCAAAAATTCAACAATTTCTGAACCAGTCATCTCGTAAAATTCATAACAAATCATACGTTCATTTTTAACGGTTCAAAATTTGTGGGCATATACTCAACTTATATATGTATAACATATCCAAAAATTACCACGATCCAACGGTCGGATTAAAAATTATAACCCCCGCAAAATATCTCAAAAACCTTGATTTTTAATACCTACATTCCGACAAAAATACGGATAAAAACCTCAACATTAACTCCTTCATTTTTAACCACAAAAATATATCCCTCGTTTATATCCACATAAAATAAATATTTCCTTATCATATGAATCAATAATTAATTATTCACAAATAATATTACAGAATCACATTTATGACAACCAGGCCGTTCCCAGGAAAGAGGGGGCTTTCCAATAAGGATTTCTCCTTACTAGCGCGCAATTAGATGACCAAACCTCTCCTTAGACAGAACTTTTTAGACATTGCCAATAATGCTATCTAATAATATTATTCAAATAATATGAATTATTGATCTGATAATAGAAAATATTGTGCAGCAACAATTATTGAAACAACAATAATATAAAATATCAACGCAGCAATTATTGAATCAATAAAATAAAATATTGAACAGTAATTACTGTAACAATTATTGAGTAGTACCTTCTTACGTAAGAATCAATAATTTCAAAAATACTGTGCAATACCGTGTGCTACTGTGCAATAACGCGTATTACTGTATTTTAACCACCGGGTATTCCAACAGTGTTAACGGTAACAACTACGCCGTTATTTGTAAAAACTCAAATTTGTCGTTTTCTTCACCCGACAGTTATTCGTTATGGGGCCCACAAATAGCTGTGCCGTCGTACGAATATTCCCCGACAGAAAGAATATTCCACGACCAAACGAATATTCCCCGACAACAATGAATATTTTATAACCACTTGCGTAGTTTGAAAAAATTTCATATATCACCCTTAACTTTAACTTTTATCAATTTAACCATTTACTGAATAGTAATTATAAGAAAAATTGAATACTTTTATTTCATAAAATTCGGGGTCTTACAATATATATATATATATATATATACATATATATATATTAGTATTATATTAAATTTTCTACTTTGGTGTTCTAAGCATTTTCCTATAAATAGGGTGCTTAGGTTAGAATTGAAAATCACACCAGAAACACAAGTTTCTCTCTATTTCTCTCTCTATATCGAGCGTATTCTTGTGAGTATTTGATACTTTGAGTGTTGCTATACGGTGCAAGTTTCTTTCAGCACTATATCTAGTATTCCAGTCAGAAGTACCGTCTTTCCGAGGTAAGGGATGTTATTTTTTCTTAAATGATATTATTTTCTTCAATATCATTATGCCGAAGTATTGATCTGAACTTTTTATCAAATTTGGAACTTTTCATGTCGGAGTTATTATTCATGAGTTACTATTCACGAGTTACTATTTACCGAAAAATGAAATTTTCTTCTTTTTGTCCAAAATATCTATTATGGATACTAGCTTTGATTGTATTCATGTTTTGATCATTCTTGAATTTTACTTCACTATGATTGTTTATGAGGTATTTTTGGACATGGAATAGCTGAAATACGAATCCTTAATATTTACTCTTTTGTTTCACTGAATTCGTTTTCTCTAAAATATTTTTCATCATCCTCAGTCCTAAATGATGATGTTACTGAATATCGTTGGCCTGTAGTGCAAAGATTGATGATTTTATGATGAATATCTTTGGCCCGTAGTGCAAAGATGAACAGGTGTTGAGGTGAACATGACCAACTGATGAATATCTTTGGCCTGTAGTGCAAAGATGACTATTTGATTCAAGTTATTTATTGATTGATGTTACAGGGATAAAATGTTGATGATGGGCTTTTAAATTCATAGATAATCGTAGATTTCATTCTCTACGTAACTCTTCCATGAATTATTATTTTCCGCTGCGAATATTGATTTAAAAGTTGTTGTCTATTGTATTCTATTAGATTTTTTCCTGTTGAAGACTAACGATAATTTGTTCTATGTTATCTTAGTCATAATGTTCTTTACTGGGCTAGTTGAGCTCACCCTTTTCCTTTTTGTTCCATTTTTCTCAGGAAACGAGAATGTAGCGAGTACTAGTCGGGGTATGGAATGAAGGTTCTAGGAAGTTGTTTTAGTAGTCCTTACCATTTTTTTTGTAAAATATTGTACCAATAATTATAATGAGGACTTATTTGAGTGTGGATATTGTCTAGATGATAATATTTGTATTTACACTCACAGTTTTTATGTTGTATTAATAAAGTTGTAGTTGTTTCTATACCATGTTATTGACGACTCAGAATGGGTGTTGTATACCTATTTTGGGGGCGTCACATGATATTTTTACAATAAATGTGAGATATATGAGTATATGAGAGAAAGAATATTTTTATTGTAAAAGTTGTTTAAAACATGTTAAACATGTCTATGGGCCCATTTCTTAACTGAAATTTGATTATAGCCTGTAAAATCGTCCGTTTATGGATTTCGGTCAATTTCTATTTAGAATTTGGAAAAACTTTCTTCTGCAAAGTTGTAGAGAATTAAATTTCCTATAAAAAGTCGTGAGATTCGAATTTTCTGATAAAAAGGACTATTTATTATGAATTATTAAAGTTCTGAAATTCCGAAATAATTGATTTTTGGAAGTTTTAATTATTTTAATTATGAAAAACGTTTTTTATATGTTATGAGCCTCATTAATCACATGCTAAGTTGCTGAATTCAGAAGTCTAAGGTTGGTGTAAAAAATTTTATTTATATATTAATATTTTATTAAATTTTCTACTTTGGTGTTCTAAGCATTTTCTTATAAATAGGGTGCTTAGGTTAGAATTGAAAATCACACCAGAAACTAAAGATTTCTGTAACGACCCCAAAATAGGTCCATTCCATCCAACCTATTCTGAGTCGCCAAATACATGGTATAGAAAAAAGCTGTAACTTTATTACAACAATTGTCGTGCAAAATACAACAACACATATGCTATAAGTTTGAATACAAATATATACCAAATGTGACTCATGTTCCAACTGTGGACATCACCTCACAATGACACCTTACATAAAGGTATAGTCAAAAACTGTTTTAGAAATTAGAATCTTTGGGAAGTGCTCAAGGAAACCTTCGTACATGGGAGGCCACGCGTCTAGGTTATGATAGATATCATATGGCCACAGAATTATCCTTGGTTGACCCAATAGACCCCAAAGAAAAACGAGAAGATTACTATCATATTCTTCCCAATGGTGAGTCTTCTCTTGACTTATCATTATCTCCACTGTCTCTAATTGAGAATTATACTTCAAACAAACACCAAGATTATATAGGTAGTGCCCATAGATATACTCAGCAAGTGGATGAGCACAACCCTGTCTTATGATAACACGAGGTTGTATGTCATTAGACATCTTGTATGATAGTGACAAAACACCCTTCCAACGTTGGGTTCGCCTCACCCTATTTTCTTCACCAAATATAACTACTAAATGATGACCACCGTTCTATTCCCTTGTTACCCCCGCTCGACCCAGCTACACTCTTATTACCTGAAAGGAATTGTGAAGCAAAAGGGTGAGCACAACTAGCTCAGTAAAAAAATATCATGACTAAAGATAATTCAATTATCAATAGCCTTCATCAACAATAAATCAGAGATTTAGAACATATGGTAAATGATAAAAATTTCAACCATAGTTGCAGCGGAACGAGCAATCCATTAGAAGAGTCAAATAGACCATAAAGTCTATTATCTCCTCCATGTTAAAAATCCACCAACAATGTTTTATCCCTGTAACATCAATCAACCATTCTGGTCCACAATCATATGAATAACTCATAATCATAACTGTAGTTCTAAATTCCTCTTCTCATCCAGGACGAAGATAATTTTCATCACCTATCTTTACCTGATACATCAAAGATCATGGTTACACCAAATCACATTTCCTGTTCATAATCATACTAATAACTTCATCTTTGCACTACGGCCAAAGATATTCATTTGTATCACCAGTTGGTCATGTTTATCTCAACATCTGTTCATCTTTGCACTACTGGCCAAAGATATTCAACAACATGTCATCTTTGCACTACGGGCCAAAGATATTCATCAACAATTCATCTTTGCACTACAGGCCAAAGATATTCATCAATATTTCATCTTTGCACTACAGGCCAAAGATATTAATATCTCAAAGAAATATATAATCATTTCAGAATTTATATAAACAATAATTATAACCATGTTGATCAATTCACCTTTGCACTTAAGCTAAAGATATTCACTTATAAATTTAATGGTCATGATCATACCAATCAACGATTCAACTTTGCACTACTGGCTAAATATAACCCATAGTCATGATCATACCAAAAATCTACCCATCTTTACACTCAAGTCAAAGAGAAATATCATCATTAGGGTTATAAAAACGTTATATATAATAATAAAAATAATATGATCAACATCTAGTTTGAATCTCAAGAGTAATATTCGTAAATCAACTATAATTTGGTTAGAAAAAGAAACTAATTTTTATCGTGAATAGTAACTTATGAATAGTAACTCATGAATAGTAACTCGTGAATAGTAACTCATAAATAGTAAACCCGACACAAAAAGGTAGAAATTCCACAATAAAATCCATACCAGTATTTCGGTATAATGATATTGAAAGAATAATATTTCTTAAGCTTATAAACAATTTATTTAAATTGTTTATACTTTACTAAATAATGCATTTAATCATTCTAAAATACCAAACTCATAAGATTTTATCACCAATAATCAAAACCCTCATCAAAAATCTGCATATACCTCATATAGAATTCTCAAGCCATAAAATCCTATTTTTCAATTTTCTTACTTCACATAACATATTTAATTCATTTACTCATAACTAGACCATTTTCATGAAAAATACCAAATCAGTTCTAAAAATATTTCTTTTCTGAGATTTAGCATAATATAGTCCCATAGCGAACATATATTTTTCTCAAAATTTTTAAAAGTCATTTACTATTTTTCATATGGCCAAGACAGCCGAATATTTAGACATTTATCAAAAATTATACTTTTGTCCAAAAATTCTGAAATTTACAGAGTATACTTCTATCATATACATGTACTCCCAATAAAAATTTCATCAATTTTGGAGTTAACCACAAGGAATTATAAGCTGTTACTTCTAAAATAGTCTTTTCTCATAAAATTCATAACTCTCAATCTATACATCTAAAAATCATCATTTTTGGACACAATCAAGAAAACTCATCAAAATATCATTTCAAATTTTTTCAGAATTTTTGAAGATCAGAAAAATTACGAAACTGAAAATCATAACAACCCTTAAAATCCCTTAATATCCCTTACCTCAAAAGAGCAGTACTTCTGACTGGATATCGGATATGATGCTGAAGGAAACTTGCACTGATGAATAGAAACTCACCAAGTATCTAAAAACTCACAAAATATGCTTCATAATATAGAGAGAGAAAGAGAGAAAGCTTATGTTTCTGGTGTGATTTTCAATTCTAACTTAGCCCTCTATTTATAGGAAAATTTTGGTAGGTTTGACCTGCAACCTGATGGCTTTACCTGCTACTATTTCCACCCACCACATTTGAAATATAATTCAGCACATTTCTTCACCAACCACAAGTGGGGCCCACCAATTCTAGAATTTTCTACCAAAATGATAAACTCCGAAAATTCAACAATTTTTGAACCAGTCATCTCGTAAAATTCATAACAAATCATACGTTCATTTTTAACGGTTCAAAATTTGTGGGCATATACTCAACTTATATATGTATAACATATCCAAAAATTACCACGATCCAACGGTCGGATTAAAAATTATAACCCCCGCAAAATATCTCAAAAACCCTGATTTTTAATACCTCCATTCCGACAAAAATACGGATAAAAATCTCAACATTAACTCCTTCATTTTTTAACCACAAAAATATATCCCTCATTTATATCCACATAAAATAAATATTTTCTTATCATATGAATCAATAATTAATTATTCACAAATAATATTACAAAATCACATTTATGACAACCAGGCCGTTCCCAGGAAAGAGGGGGCTTTCCAATAAGGATTTCTCCTTACTGGCGCGCAATTAGATGACCAAACCTCTCCTTAGACAGAACTTTCTAGACATTGCCAATAATGCTATCTAATAATATTATTCAAATAATATGAATTATTGATCTGATAATAGAAAATACTGTGCAACAACAATTATTGAAACAAAAATAATATAAAATATCAACGCAGCAATTATTGAAACAATAAAGTAAAATATTGAACAGTAATTACTGTAACAATTATTGAGTAGTGCCTTCTTACGTAAGAATCAATAATTTTAAAAATACTTTGCAATACCGTGTGCTACTGTGCAATAACGCGTATTACTGTATTTTAACCAACGGGTATTCCAACAGTGTTAACGGTAACAACTACGCCGTTATTTGTAAAAACTCAAATTTGTCGTTTTCTTCACCCGACAGTTATTCGTTATGGGGCCCACAAATAGCTGCGCCGTCGTACGAATATTCCCCGACAGAAAGAATATTCCACGACCAAACGAATATTCCCCGACAACAATGATTATTTTATAACCACTTGCTTATTTTGAAAAAAAAATATTCATATTTCACCCATAACTTTAAACTTTTATCAATTTAACCATTTACTGAATAGTAATTATAAGAAAAATTGAATACTTTTATTTCATAAAATTCGGGGTCTTACAATCTCCCCTCCTTATGAAATTTCGTCCCCGAAATTTACGTACCTGGTATTTCGAAGAGTTGAGAATACCTTGCTTCCATTTCAGATTCTATCTCTCAGATCATCATGATTTCTCCATTGCTCATCTCCCATGATAACTTCATTTGGGTTCCTCATTTGTTGGGAAGTCATGACAACCGCCATCCCTCGAACTACTCGGCTTTGACTTGTCTGGAGCAGCATTTGACGTCATCATTACCGTTGGAATATACCTTTCTAAAGGACATATTCCTCCCTCAACTGCCTCTTCGTACTCCTCATTCATGATCTGAATCATCAATCTTCGATCCATATCGGATTCAGGTTGACCGCTATGTACAGGGTAATTCAAAACTCGATGTTGGGTTCTCCCAATTGCTTTCTAAAAAGAGAAATGCATATCATCTATTTTAGCCTTCTTAGATCGAACATCTCTTTCCACAATATCCACGTGTCGTGCGACTTTTGCCCGTGCATCACTTATTCTCACTCGTTCAGTTTTTTCTTCTTTCAGCTCAGATTCTGTTTTTATCATCTTATACTCTGCCAAAGAATGCTTCTGTTCAAGCATCACATATCGGGTAACACAAGCTTGAATTGTTGCATCCTTTTGTTCCACGACCGCCTGTCGTTCTTCTGCCTGCTCTTCTAACTCATGAATACGATTTTGAAATTCTACATTTTTATCATATAATACCTCTAATAAACTTTCATCTGGTACTTCTTCTTCCTCTTCTTCCTCAGTCTCAGCTGTTACCTCTGCAACTATCTCGGGTGTAACTATCAATTCTTCACTCACCACATGGATATCTCTAATTCCTTCTTCGTCTGACATCACATTATCACGGTTAGTGATTAGAGGTATCCCCACACTCTCATTCACTCCATTGTTAGCATTCTCAGCTGCCATTCTCAAATACTGCCATAAAACAAGGGTTAATTAAACAAATTAACATATCACATAATATCCCAATATTATGACTGACCAACAAATAAGCTTAGGTAGGACACACTAGCGAAGGATTTACTCATCTCTCCCCTCCTAGTTGTATTTCCCGATCTCCGCCAGAGATCATATCCCTAAGCTCTGATACC
This sequence comes from Panax notoginseng, assembly GCA_016801055.1. Classification (NCBI taxonomy): domain Eukaryota; kingdom Viridiplantae; phylum Streptophyta; class Magnoliopsida; order Apiales; family Araliaceae; genus Panax; species Panax notoginseng. Next base: position 2,184,935 of record CM029020.1, on the reverse strand, counting down.
AAATGTAACATTGGACACCATCATGTGTCAGCACCTCACAAAGGTACCTATCAGCTTGCCACCGCAGAACGGCGTCCCCTACGGAGAGTCTGGCTTCGGTGCATTCTCCATCAACAAGATGTCACCAGATATAGGCTCGGGGCTCTTTACTTATGGCTCTGATACCAAATGTAACGACCCCAAAATAGGTCCATTCCATCCAACCTATTCTGAGTCGCCAAATACATGGTATAGAAAAAAACTGTAACTTTATTACAACAATTGTCGTGCAAAATACAACAACACATATGCTATAAGTTTGAATACAAATATATACCAAATGTGACTCATGTTCCAACTGTGGACATCACCTCACAATGACACCTTACATAAAGGTATAGTCAAAAACTGTTTTAGAAATTAGAATCTTTGGGAAGTGCTCAAGGAAACCTTCGTACATGGGAGGCCACGCGTCTAGGTTATGATAGATATCATATGGCCACAGAATTATCCTTGGTTGACCCAATAGACCCCAAAGAAAAACGAGAAGATTACTATCATATTCTTCCCAATGGTGAGTCTTCTCTTGACTTATCATTATCTCCACTGTCTCTAATTGAGAATTATACTTCAAACAAACACCAAGATTATATAGGTAGTGCCCATAGATATACTCAGCAAGTGGATGAGCACAACCCTGTCTTATGATGACACGAGGTTGTATGTCATTAGACATCTTGTATGATAGTGACAAAACACCCTTCCAACGTTGGGTTCGCCTCACCCTATTTTCTTCACCAAATATAACCACTAAATGATGACCACCGTTCTATTCCCTTGTTACCCCCGCTCGACCCAGCTACACTCTTATTACCTGAAAGGAATTGTGAAGCAAAAGGGTGAGCACAACTAGCTCAGTAAAAAAATATCATGACTAAAGATAATTCAATTATCAATAGCCTTCATCAACAATAAATCAGAGATTTAGAACATATGGTAAATGATAAAAATTTCAACCATAGTTGCAGCGGAACGAGCAATCCATTAGAAGAGTCAAATAGACCATAAAGTCTATTATCTCCTCCATGTTAAAAATCCACCAACAATGTTTTATCCCTGTAACATCAATCAACCATTCTGGTCCACAATCATATGAATAACTCATAATCATAACTGTAGTTCTAAATTCCTCTTCTCATCCAGGACGAAGATAATTTTCATCACCTATCTTTACCTGATACATCAAAGATCATTGTTACACCAAATCACATTTCCTGTTCATAATCATACTAATAACTTCATCTTTGCACTACGGCCAAAGATATTCATTTGTATCACCAGTTGGTCATGTTTATCTCAACATCTGTTCATCTTTGCACTACTGGCCAAAGATATTCAACAACATGTCATCTTTGCACTACGGGCCAAAGATATTCATCAACAATTCATCTTTGCACTACAGGCCAAAGATATTCATCAATATTTCATCTTTGCACTACAGGCCAAAGATATTAATATCTCAAAGAAATATATAATCATTTCAGAATTTATATAAACAATAATTATAACCATGTTGATCAATTCACCTTTGCACTTAAGCTAAAGATATTCACTTATAAATTTAATGGTCATGATCATACCAATCAACGATTCAACTTTGCACTACTGGCTAAAGATAACCCATAGTCATGATCATACCAAAAATCTACCCATCTTTACACTCAAGTCAAAGAGAAATATCATCATTAGGGTTATAAAAACGTTATATATAATAATAAAAATAATATGATCAACATCTAGTTTTAATCTCAAGAGTAATATTCGTAAATCAACTATAATTTGGTTAGAAAAAGAAACTAATTTTTATCGTGAATAGTAACTTGTGAATAGTAACTCATGAATAGTAACTCGTGAATAGTAACTCATAAATAGTAAACCCGACACAAAAAGGTAGAAATTCCACAATAAAATCCATACCAGTATTTCGGTATAATGATATTGAAAGAATAATATTTCTTAAGCTTATAAACAATTTATTTAAATTGTTTACTTTACTAAATAATGCATTTAATCATTCTAAAATACCAAACTCATAAGATTTTATCACCAATAATCAAAACCCTCATCAAAAATCTGCATATACCTCATATAGAATTCTCAAGCCATAAAATCCTATTTTTCAATTTTCTTACTTCACATAACATATTTAATTCATTTACTCGCAACTAGACCATTTTCATGAAAAATACCAAATCAGTTCTAAAAATATTTCTTTTCTGAGATTTAGCATAATATAGTCCCACAGCGAACATATATTTTTCTCAAAATTTTTAAAAGTCATTTACTATTTTTCATATGGCCAAAACAGCCGAATATTTAGACATTTATCAAAAATTATACTTTTGTCCAAAAATTTTGAAATTTACAGAGTATACTTCTATCATATACATGTACTCCCAATAAAAATTTCATCAATTTTGGAGTTAACCACAATGAATTATAAGCTGTTACTTCTAAAATAGTCTTTTCTCATAAAATTCATAACTCTCAATCTATACATCTAAAAATCACCATTTTTGGACACAATCAAGAAAACTCATCAAAATATCATTTCAAATTTTTCCAGAATTTTTGAAGATCAGAAAAATTACGAAACTGAAAATCATAACAACCCTTAAAATCCCTTAATACCCCTTACCTCAAAAGAGCAGTACTTCTGACTGGATATCAGATATGATACTGAAGGAAACTTGCACTGATGAATAGAAACTCACCAAGTATCTAAAAACTCACAAAATATGTGTGACAACTCCAAAATAGGTCCATTCCACCCAACCCATTCTGAGTCGCCAAATACATCGTACAGAAAACAACTACAACTTTATTACAACAATTGTCGTGCAAAATACAACAACACATATGTTGTGAGTTTGGATACAAATATATACCAAATGTGACTCATGTTCCAACCGTGGATATCACCTCACAATAACACCTTACATAAAGGTATAGTCAAAAACTGTTTTAGAAATTAGAATATTTGGAAAGTGCTCAAGGAAACCTTCATACATGGAAGGCCACGCGTCTAGGTTATGATAGATATCATATGGCCACAGAATTATCCTTGGTTGACCCAATAGACCCCAAAGAAAAACGAGAAGATTACTATCATATTCTTCCCAATGGTGAGTCTTCTCTTGACTTATCATTATCTTCACTGTCTCTAATTGAGAATTATACTTCAAACAAACACCACGATTATATAGGTAGTGCCCATAGATATACTCAGCAAGTGGATGAGCACAACCATGTCTTATGATGACACGAGGTTGTAAGTCATTAGACATCTTGTATGATAGTGACAAAACACCCTTCCAACGTTGGATTCGCCTCACCCTATTTTCTTCACCAAATATAACTACTAAATGATGACCACCGTTCTATTCCCTTGTTACCCCCGCTCGACCCAGCTACACTCTTATTACCTGAAAGGAATTGTGAAGCAAAAGGGTGAGCACAACTAGCTCAGTAAAAAAATATCATGACTAAAGATAATTCAATTATCAATAGCCTTCATCAACAATAAATCAGAGATTTAGAACATATGGTAAATGATAAAAATTTCAACCATAGTTGCAGCGGAACGAGCAATCCATTAGAAGAGTCAAATAGACCATAAAGTCTATTATCTCCTCCATGTTAAAAATCCACCAACAATGTTTTATCCCTGTAACATCAATCAACCATTCTGGTCCACAATCATATGAATAACTCATAATCATAACTGTAGTTCTAAATTCCTCTTCTCATCCAGGACGAAGATAATTTTCATCACCTATCTTTACCTGAAACATCAAAGATCATGGTTACACCAAATCACATTTCCTGTTCATAATCATACTAATAACTTCATCTTTGCACTACGGCCAAAGATAATCATTTATATCACCAGTTGGTCATGTTTATCTCAACATCTGTTCATCTTCGCACTACTGGCCAAAGATATTCAACAACATGTCATCTTTGCACTACGGGCCAAAGATATTCATCAACAATTCATCTTTGCACTACAGGCCAAAGATATTAATATCTCAATAATTCATCTTTGCACTACAGGCCAAAGATATTCCTCAACAGTTCATATTTGCACTAACGGCCAAATATATTCATCAACAGTTCATATTTGCACTACAGGCCAAATATATTAATATTTCAAAGAAATATATAATCATTTCAGAATTTATATAAACAATAATTATAACCATGTTGATCAATTCACCTTTACACTTAAGCTAAAGATATTCACATATAAATTCAATGGTCATGATCATACCAGTCAACAATTCAACTTTGCACTACTGGCCAAAGAGAACCCATAGTCATGATCATACCAATAATTTACCCATCTTTACACTCAAGCGAAAGAGAATTTCAACATCAAGGTTATAAAAATGTTATATATGATAATAAAAACAATATGATCAAAATATGGATTTAATTTCAAGAGCAATATTCATAAATCAACTATAATTTGGTTAGAAAAAGAAACCAATTTTGTCGTGAATAGTAACTCGTGAATAGTAACTCATGAATAGTAACTCGTGAATAGTAACCCTGACATGAAAAAGGTAGAAATTCCACAATAATATACATACCAATATTTCGGTATAATGATATTGAAAGAATAATATTCTTAAGCTTATAAACAATTTATTTAAATTGTTTACACTTTACTAATTAATGCATTTAATCATCATAAAATGCCAACTCTTAAGATTTCATCATCAATAACCAAAACCTTCATAAAAAATCTGCATATACCTCATATATAGGATTCTCAAGCCATAAAATCCTATTTTCCAATTTTCTTACTTCACATAACATATTTAATTTATTTTATCATAACTAGACTATTTTCATGAAAAATACCAAATCCGTTCTAAAAATATTTCTTTTCTGGGATTTAGCATAATATAGTCCCATAGTGAACATATATTTTTCTCAGAATTTTTAAAAGTCATTTACTATTTTTCATATGGCCAAAATAGCCGAATATTTAGACATTTATCAAAAATTGTCCTTTTGTCTAAAAATACTGAAATTTACAGAGTATACTTCTATCATATACATGTACTCCCAATAAAAATTTCATCAATTTTGGAGTTAACCACAAGAAATTATAAGCTGTTACTTCTAAAATAGTCTTTTCTCATAAAATTCATAACTCTCAATCTATACATCCAAAAATCACCATTTTTGGACACAATTAAGAAAACTCATCAAAATATCATTTCAAATTTTTCTAGAATTTTCTGAAGGTCAGAAAAATTACGAAACTGGAAAATATAACAACCCTTAAAATCCCTTACTATCCCTTACTATCCCTTACAATCCTTTACAATCCCTTACAATCCCTTACCTCAAAACAACAGTACTTCTGACTGGAATGTAAAGCCGAAAGAAACTTGCACTGAATAGCAACTCTCAAAGTATCTAAATACTCACAAAATATGCTTCATAATATAGAGAGAGAAAGAGAGAAAGTTTATGTTTTTGGTGTGATTTTTAATTCTAACTTAGCCCTCTATTTATAGGAAAATTTTGGTAGGTTTGACCTGCAACCTGATGGCTTTACCTGCTACTATTCCCACCCACCACATTTGAAATATAATTCAGCACATTTCTTCACCAACCACAAGTGGGGCCCACCAATTCTAGAATTTTTCACCAAAATGATAAACTCCGAAAATTCAACAATTTCTGAACCAGTCATCTCGTAAAATTCATAATAAATCATACGTTCATTTTTAACGGTTCAAAATTTGTGGGCATATACTCAACTTATATATGTATAACATATCCAAAAATTACCACGATCCAACGGTCGGATTAAAAATTATAACCCCCGTAAAATATCTCAAAAACCCTGATTTTTAATACCTCCATTCCGACAAAAATACAAATAAAAATCTCAACATTAACTCCTTCATTTTTAACCACAAAAATATATCCCTCGTTTATATCCACATAAAATAAATATTTCCTTATCATATGAATCAATAATTAATTATTCACAAATAATATTACAGAATCACATTTATGACAACCAGGCCGTTCCCAGGAAAGAGGGGGCTTTCCAATAAGGATTTCTCCTTACTGGCGCGCAATTAGATGACCAAACCTCTCCTTAGACAGAACTTTCTAGACATTACCAATAATGCTATCTAATAATACTATTCAAATAATATGAATTATTGATCTGATAATGGGAAATACTGTGCAGCAACAATTATTGAACAACAATAATACAAAATTTCAACGTAGCAATTATTGAATCAATAAAATAAAATATTGAACAGTAATTACTGTAACAATTATTGAGTAGTGCCTTCTTACGTAAGAATCAATAATTTCAAAAATACTATGCAATACCGTGTGCTACTGTGCAATAACGCGTATTACTGTATTTTAACCACCGGGTATTCCAACAGTGTTAACGGTAACAACTACGCCGTTAATTATAAAAACTCAATTTTTGTCGTTATCTTCATGCGACAGTTATTCGTTATGGGGCCACAAATAGCTGCGCCGTCGTACGAATATTCCCCGACAGAAAGAATATTCCACGACCAAACGAATATTCTCCGACACCAATGAATATTTTATAACCACTTGTGTGACTCCCCCAAAATTAGGTATACATCACCCATCTTGGGTCGTCAGATACATAGTACAGAATACAAATACAACTGATTAATACATCTGTCGTGTACAATACGACAAAACATAAACTGTGAGTTTGAATACAAATATTATCTTCTAGAGAGTATTCATACTCAAAAGGAGTCCTCATTACATTTATTAACACACCATTACATAGAATAGTGAGGACTACTAACTAATACTATCATTCGGACCATCACTCCGTACCCCGACTTGTCCCAGCTACGTTCTCATTTCCTGAAGAGAACAGTGAAAGAAAGGGTGAGCTCAACTAGCCCAGTAAGAAATATTATGACTAAGATAATGCAGAATAAATTATCATTAGCCTTCAACAATGTTAAACTGATAAAATATAATAGACATCAAGTTTAACTGTAGCGGAACAAGCAATCCATTAAAAGAGTCAAGTAGAAAATAAACTCTACTATCTTTTATGATTTAAAAAGTTTTTCAACACTGTGATCGCTGAGACTCAGCTTAATAAAATAATCCACATCATCGAATCACCCCTGCACTACGGCCAAGGATATTCGTGTATTCATTAATGGTCATGATCATGCCAACAACTGTCCATCAATGCACTACGGGCCAATGAGGACTTTTACCACATCATTTGTAACATTACGGTCATGATTATACCGAATAATCCCTGGTCATAATCATACCAAGTCCATCTATGCACTACAGGCCACAGATGACTTTCAACATTTTATAAACATGAGGATGATGACAATGATATAAGAATTCAATAAAACAAGTTCAAGAATTAATTTATCCAGGAATTAACAACGTCCAAATTGTCAACATGATACTGCATTGTGGAGTAAAATTCAAGAATGCTTAGAAGAATATTTTCTTAAAAAGATACTGGATGAAACGCAACTATCAAGGATATTTCACAAATTTCATGGAGTATAGAAGTCAAAACTTAACCAACTGAGTATAATAAAGAATGGAATAACAAAAGAAATCACCATGCATGCGATAGACCGCACAGACAGGTTATTCCAACAGAATAATAAATAATGGAACCAGGTCCGGCGTAAACGCACAGACAGGATATTCCGACAGAATAATAAATAATGGAACCAGGTCCGGCGTAAACGCACAGACAGGATATTCCGACAGAATAATAAATAATGGAACCAGGTCCGGTGTAAAACACACAGACAGGATGTTCCAACAAAATAATAACAAGACGGAACCAGGTCCGGTGTAAAACACACAGACAGGATATTCCAACAGAATAATAAAAAAAACGGAACCAGGTCCGGTGTAAAACACACAGACAGGATGTTCCAACAAAATAATAGAAGAATGTCACCAAGTATAGGGTAGACCGCGTATACAGGTTATTCCAACAGAATAATAACGAATGGAATAACAGAAGTTCTCTTCATGAATATAAAAGAAATAATATTCCCTACCTTAAAAGAACTGGATATTGGAAAAGTGATGTAGCAGAATACTTTTAGTCTCTCTCTCTCTTATTCTCTCTATACTTTCTCTCTCTATAGCTTGAATGAATTCGTGAAAAATAATGAAGCCCTAGGCCTCTATTTATAGAAAAACTGAGGGTGGCTCTTGGTATTAACGAAGGGTCAAATGACTCTTGGTCTTAACGAAGGGTCAAATGACTCTTGGTAATATTGAAGGGACAACTACTATTGACGAAAGTAATTACTATTGACCAAGGTAAATACTATTGACCAAGGTAAATACTATTGACGAAGGTAATTACTATTGACCAAGGTAAATACTATTGACGAAGGTAATTACTATTGACCAAGGTAAATACTATTGACGACAGTAATTACTATTGACGACGGTAATTACTATTGACGACGGTAATTACTATTGACGAAGAGACTCTTAGATGATGACATATGGCCCCCCATAAAATAACCAAACTTACCACAACGTCTCAATAATATAACATATTATACAGATGATACTATGACAATAATTTAAGAGATATGATGCAGCAATTACTGTAGCAATAATTGAGTATAGCTGAGTGACTTCTCACGTAAGCATCAATAATCAATACCGTGTGCTACTATGCAACCACGCGTATTACTGTACTTTTACTACCAAGTAGTTCAACAGTTTTAACGATTTTAACGGTAACACCTCAGCTGTTATTTTTATAGAAAGATAATTCTGTCGTTTTCTCAATCCGACAATAATTCCGTTGTGGGGTCCACCAATGATTGTGCCGTCGTACGAATATTCCCCGACAAAAAGAATATTCCCCGACCAAACGAATATTTTATAACAACTTGCTTACTTTGCAAAATTTATAAATATTACCCACAACTATAACATTATATCAAATTAACTTCATAATATTCAAAAATGATATTTATAGAAAATTCATCTTTATTTATAAAAGTTGGGGTCTTACAACCTCCCCTTCTTATGAAATTTCGCCCTCGAAATTAGGGTACGTACCTGGTATGTCGAAGAGGTAAGGATACCTTGATTTCATTTCTGATTCTAACTCCCAAGTCATTTCCTCAACATCGTGGTTTCTCCACAAAACTTTAACTTGAGGTATAACCTTGGAGCGTAGAATATGTTCCTTCTTATCCAAGATTTGAACAGGAACTTCTTCATACGTCAAATCCTCCGCTATTTCGTCCGGTTCTAACTCAATAATGTGGTTCGGGTCTTCCACATATTTGCGTAACATGGATATGTGGAAAACGTTATGAACACGAGACATACTTGGCGGTAAAGCGAGTCTATAAGCCACAGTTCCTACTCGATCGAGGATTAAAAATGGACCGATGAATCGAGGATTTAGCTTTCCTCTCTTTTCAAATCTCGTAACTCCTTTCCATGGAGCAACACGTAAGAACACATGATCTCCTACATCAAATTCCACGTCCTTTCGATGAAGATCAGCATAACTCTTTTGTCGATCTTGTGAGGTTTTTATACGTTGTCGGATCGTTTGAATCTTTTCTGTAGTCATACGTACCAACTCCGGTCCCAACAACGTTGCTTCGCCCACCTCATCCCAACATACTGGAGAACGACATTTTCTTCCATACAATGCTTCGAATGGAGCCATGCCAATACTTACTTGATAACTGTTGTTGTAGGAAAACTCCACCAATGGTAAGAACTTGTCCCAACTTCCTTTGAAGTCAAAGACACAGAGTCTTAATAGATCTTCAAGAGTTTGAATAGTCCTCTCTGATTGTCCGTCCGTATGAGGATGATATGCTGAACTAAATCGTAACTCCGTGCCCATAGCTTTTTGTAAACTAACCCAAAATCGTGAAGTGAATCTTGGGTCTCGGTCAGAAACTATGGATACTGGCATACCATGCAGTCTTACAATTTCGTTTATGTACATACGAGCAAGACGTTCAAGTGTATAAGTTTCTCGTATCGGTAAGAAATGAGCAGATTTGGTCAATCTATCAACAATGACCCAAATCGCATCAATACCTTGAGAAACCCTAGGAAGACCGGTAACGAAATCCATGGTAATGTGCTCCCACTTCCATTCTGGAATTTCAAGTGGTTGCAATGAACCTTTTGGTACTTGATGCTCCGCTTTGACTCGTTGACAAGTTAGACACCTTGAGATAAATAACGCTATCTCTCTCTTCATATTGCTCCACCAAAATATATGACGAAGATCATGATACATTTTGGTACTTCCAGGATGGATTGCAAACGGTGTGTTGTGCGCCTCCATCATGATTTCATACTTTAAATCAGGGTTGTTAGGAACACAAAGTCTGGAGTTGACTCGAAGTATTCCTTCTTCATCGATTCTTGCTTCCGGTATAGCACCTTCTTGCACTTTCTTCTTCATACACATCAGCTCCAGGTCTGTAGCTTGAGCAGCTTTAACTTTATCGATTAAAGTCGGTTCTACTCGTATATTCACCATCATCGCATGGGTCCCTGGAGTCTTTAACTCTATCTCCATCCTTTGTAAATCACACAAAATGGGTCTTTGTGTTGACAATATCGCACTCGTACTTGCATATGATCTTCTACTCAATGCGTCAGCTACCACGTTCGCTTTTCCAGGATGATATTGAATGGTATGATCATAATCTTTCAATAGTTCAAGCCAACGTCGTTGTCGCATGTTGAGTTCCTTTTGAGTGAAGAAATATTTGAGACTTTTATGATCCGTAAAGATCTCCACCTTCTCCCCATACAAGTAATGCCTCCAAATTTTAAGTACAAAGACAACAGCTGCCAACTCTAGATCATGAGTAGGATAATTCCTCTCATATTCCTTGAGTTGTCTTGATGCATAGGCTATGACTTTTCCATGTTGCATGAGAACACATCCCAACCCTTTGCTCGAAGCATCACTGTAGATGACAAATCCCTCCGAGCCAGATGGTATTGTTAGAACAGGTGCTGAAATGAGTCTCCTCTTGAGTTCTTGAAAACTCTGCTCACATTCTTCGCTCCAACCGAACTTTGTATCTTTTCGAGTCAGCTGAGTTAACGGAGTAGCGATTCGAGAAAATCTGTAAGACCCCGAATTTTATGAAATAAAAGTATTCAATTTTTTTTATAGTTACTATTCAGTAAATGGTTAAATTGATAAAAGTTAAAGTTAAGGGTGATATATGAAATTTTTTCAAACTACGCAAGTGGTTATAAAATATTCATTGTTGTCGGGGAATATTCGTTTGGTCGTGGAATATTCTTTCTGTCGGGGAATATTCGTACGACGTCGCAGCTATTTGTGGGCCCCATAACGAATAACTGTCGGGTGAAGAAAACGACAAATTTGAGTTTTTACAAATAACGGCGTAGTTGTTACCGTTAACACTGTTGGAATACCCGGTGATTAAAATACAGTAATACGCGTTATTGCACAGTAGCACACGGTATTGCACAGTATTTTTGAAATTATTGATTCTTACGTAAGAAGGCACTACTCAATAATTGTTACAGTAATTACTGTTCAATATTTTATTTTATTGATTCAATAATTGCTACGTTGAAATTTTATATTATTGTTGTTCAATAATTATCACTGCACAGTATTTCCCATTATCAGATCAATAATTCATATTATTTGAATAATATTATTAGATAACATTATTGGCAATGTCTAGAAAGTTCTGTCTAAGGAGAGGTTTGGTCATCTAATTGCGCGCCAGTAAGGAGAAATTCTTATTGGAAAGCCCCCTCTTTCCTAGGAACGGCCTGGTTGTCATAAATGTGATTCTGTAATATTATTTGTGAATAATTAATTATTGATTCATATGATAAGGAAATATTTATTTTATGTGGATATAAATGAGGGATATATTTTTGTGGTTAAAAATGAAGGAGTTAATGTTGAGGTTTTTATCCGTATTTTTGTCGGAATGGAGGTATTAAAAATCAGGGTTTTTGAGATATTTTGCGGGGGTTATAATTTTTAATCCGACCGTTGGATCGTGGTAATTTTTGGATATGTTATACATATATAAGTTGAGTATATGCCCACAAATTTTGAACCGTTAAAAATGAACGTATGATTTATTATGAATTTTACGAGATGACTGGTTCAGAAATTGTTGAATTTTCGGAGTTTATCATTTTGGTGGAAAATTCTAGAATTGGTGGGCCCCACTTGTGGTTGGTGAAGAAATGTGCTGAATTATATTTCAAATGTGGTGGGTGGGAATAGTAGCAGGTAAAGCCATCAGGTTGCAGGTCAAACCTACCAAAATTTTCCTATAAATAGAGGGCTAAGTTAGAATTGAAAATCACACCAGAAACATAAGCTTTCTCTCTTTCTCTCTCTAGATTATTGAGCATATTTTGTGAGTTTTTAGATACTTGGTGAGTTGCTATTCATCAGTGCAAGTTTCCTTCAGCATCATATCCGATATCCAGTCAGAAGTACTGCTCTTTTGAGGTAAGGGATAGTAAGGGATAGTAAGGGATATTAAGGGATTTTAAGGGTTGTTATGATTTTCAGTTTCGTAATTTTTCTGATCTTCAAAAATTCTGGAAAAATTTGAAATGATATTTTGATGAGTTTTCTTGATTGTGTCCAAAAATGGTGATTTTTGGATGTATAGATTGAGAGTTATGAATTTTATGAGAAAAGACTATTTTAAAAGTAACAGCTTATAATTCCTTGTGGTTAACTCCAAAATTGATGAAATTGTTATTGGGAGTACATGTGTATGATAGAAGTATACTCTGTAAATTTCAGAATTTTTGGACAAAAGTACAATTTTTAATAAATGTCTAAATATTCGGCTATTTTGGCCATATGAAAAATAGTAAATGACTTTTAAAAATTCTGAGAAAAATATATGTTCACTATGGGACTATATTATGCTAAATTCCAGAAAAGAAATATTTTTGGAACTGATTTGGTATTTTTCATGAAAATAGTTTAGTTATGAGTAAATGAATTAAATATGTTTTGTGAAGAAAGAAAATTGGAAAATAGGATTTTATGGCTTGAGAATCCTATATGAGGTATATGCAGATTTTTGATGAGGGTTTTGGTTATTGATGATGAAATTGTAAGAGTTGGCATTTTATGATGATTAAATGCATTAATTAGTAAAGTGTAAACAATTAAAATAAATTGTTTATAAATTTAAGTAATGTTATTCTTTCAATATCATTATACCGAAATATTGGTATGAATTTTATTGTAGAATTTCTATCTTTTGTGTCGGGGTTACTATTCATGAGTTACGAATATTACTCTTGAGATTAAAACTATATGTTGATCATATTATTTTTATCATCATATATAACATTTTTATAACCCTGATGTTGAAATTCTCTTTCACTGGAGTGTAAAGATGGGTAGATTATTGGTATGATCATGACTAGGGTTCTCTTTGGCCTGTAGTGCAAAGTTGAATTGTGACTGGTATGATCATGACCATTGAATTTATAATTGAATATCTTAAGCTTAAGTGCAAAGGTGAATTGATCAACATGGTTATAATTATTGTTTATATAAATTCTGAAATGATTATATATTTCTTTGAGATATGAATATATTTGGCCTGTAGTGCAAATATGAATTGTTGATGAATATCTTTGGCATGTAGTGCAAAGATGGCATGTTGATGAATATCTTTGGCCTGTAGTGCAAAGATGAACTGTTGTTGAATATCTTTGGCCCGTAGTGCAAAGATGGTTTGTTGATGAATATCTTTGGCCCGTAGTGCAAAGATGGATTTGTTAGTATGATTATAAACAGGAACTGTGATTTGGTATAACCATGATCTTTGATGTTTCAGGTAAAGACAGGTGATGAAAATATTCTTCGTCCTGGGTGCGAAGAAAAATTTATAGTCACAATTATGATTATGAGTTATTCATATGATTGTGGAAAGGAACTGTTGAGTGATGTTACATGGATAAAATATTGTTGGTGGATTTTTAACATGGAGAATATAATAGACTTTATAGTCTATTTGACTCTTCTAATGGATTGCTCGTTCCGCTGCAACTATGGTTGAAATTTTATCATTTACCATATGTTCTAAATCTCTGATTTATTGTTGATGAAGGCTATTGATAATTGAATTATCTTTAGTCATGATATTCTTTACTGAGCTAGTTGTGCTCACCCTTTTGCTTCACAATTCCTTTCAGGTAATAAGAGTGTAGCTGGGTCGAGCGGGGGTAACAAGGGAATAGAACGGTGGTCATCATTTATTAGTTATATTTGGTGAAAAAAATAGGGTGAGGCGAACCCAACGTTGGAAGGGTGTTTTGTCACTATCATACAAGATGTCTAATGACATACAACCTCGTGTCATCATAAGACAGGGTTGTGCTCATCCACTTGCTGAGTATATCTATGGGCACTACCTATATAATCTTGGTGTTTGTTTGAAGTATAATTCTCAATTAGAGATAGTGGAGATAATGATAAGTCAAGAGAAGACTCACCATTGGGAAGAATATGATAGTAATCTTCTCGTTTTTTTTTGGGGTCTATTGGGTCAACCAAGGATAATTTTGTGGCCATATGATATCTATCATAACCTAGACGCGTGGCCTCCCATGTACGAAGGTTTCCTTGAGCACTTCCCAAAGATTCTAATTTCTAAAACAGTTTTTGACTATACCTTTATGTAAGGTGTTATTGTGAGGTGATGTCCACGGTTGGAACATGAGTCACATTTGGTATATATTTGTATCCAAACTCACAGCATATGTGTTGTTGTATTTTGCACGACAATTGTTGTAATAAAGTTGTAGTTGTTTTCTGTACCATGTATTTGACGACTCAGAATGGGTTGGGTGGAATGGACCTATTTTGGGGTTGTCACAGTTGGTATCAGAGCTATAAGTAAAGAGCCCCGAGCCTCTCGCTGGTGACTTCCTGTTGATGGGGGATGCACCGAAGCCAGACTCTCCGTAGGGGACGCCGTTCTGCGGTGGCAAACTGATAGGTATCAATGTAAGGTGTGACATAGGTTGTGTCCAGAGTTACAGTTGGTATCAGAGCTTAGGGATATGATCTCTGGCAGAGATTGGAGAATACAACTAGGAGGGGAGAGACGAGTAAATCCTTCGCTAGTGTGTCCTACCTAAGCTTATTTGTTGGTCAGTCATAATATCGGGATATTATGTGATATGTTAATTTGTTAAATTAACCCTTGTTTTGAAGCTGTATTCTAGAATGATATTTGAAATACAGGAGATGAGCAATGGAGAAATTATGATGACAGAGAAGATGGAATCTGAAATGAAAGGAATGTATTCTCAACTCTTTGAAATACCAGGTACGTAAATTTCGAGGACGAAATTTCATAAGGAGGGGAGATTGTAAGACCCCGAATTTTATGAAATAAAAGTATTCAATTTTTTTTATAATTACTATTCAGTAAATGGTTAAATTGATAAAAGTTAAAGTTAAGGGTGATATATGAAATTTTTTCAAAATACGCAAGTGGTTATAAAATATTCATTGTTGTCGGGGAATATTCGTTTGGTCGTGGAATATTCTTTCTGTCGGGGAATATTCGTACGACGGCGCAGCTATTTGTGGGCCCCATAACGAATAACTGTCGGGTGAAGAAAACGACAAATTTGAGTTTTTACAAATAACGGCGTAGTTGTTACCGTTAACACTGTTGGAATACCCGGTGGTTAAAATACAGTAATACGCGTTATTGCACAGTAGCACACGGTATTGCACAGTATTTTTGAAATTATTGATTCTTACGTAAGAAGGCACTACTCAATAATTGTTACAGTAATTACTGTTCAATATTTTATTTTATTGATTCAATAATTGCTACGTTGAAATTTTATATTATTGTTGTTCAATAATTGTTGCTGCACAGTATTTCCCATTATCAGATCAATAATTCATATTATTTGAATAATATTATTAGATAACATTATTGGCAATGTCT
This sequence comes from Panax notoginseng, assembly GCA_016801055.1. Classification (NCBI taxonomy): domain Eukaryota; kingdom Viridiplantae; phylum Streptophyta; class Magnoliopsida; order Apiales; family Araliaceae; genus Panax; species Panax notoginseng. Next base: position 2,168,844 of record CM029020.1, on the reverse strand, counting down.
AGAAAGTTCTGTCTAAGGAGAGGTTTGGTCATCTAATTGCGCGCCAGTAAGGAGAAATTCTTATTGGAAAGCCCCCTCTTTCCTGGGAACGGCCTGGTTGTCATAAATGTGATTCTGTAATATTATTTGTGAATAATTAATTATTGATTCATATGATAAGGAAATATTTATTTTATGTGGATATAAATGAGGGATATATTTTTGTGGTTAAAAATGAAGGAGTTAATGTTGAGGTTTTTATCCATATTTTTGTCGGAATGGAGGTATTAAAAATCAGGGTTTTTGAGATATTTTGCGGGGGTTATAATTTTTAATCCGACCGTTGGATCGTGGTAATTTTTGGATATGTTATACATATATAAGTTGAGTATATGCCCACAAATTTTGAACCGTTAAAAATGAACGTATGATTTATTATGAATTTTACGAGATGACTGGTTCAGAAATTGTTGAATTTTCGGAGTTTATCATTTTGGTGGAAAATTCTAGAATTGGTGGGCCCCACTTGTGGTTGGTGAAGAAATGTGCTGAATTATATTTCAAATGTGGTGGGTGGGAATAGTAGCAGGTAAAGCCATCAGGTTGCAGGTCAAACCTACCAAAATTTTCCTATAAATAGAGGGCTAAGTTAGAATTGAAAATCACACCAGAAACATAAGCTTTCTCTCTTTCTCTCTCTAGATTATTGAGCATATTTTGTGAGTTTTTAGATACTTGGTGAGTTGCTATTCATCAGTGCAAGTTTCCTTCAGCATCATATCCGATATCCAGCCAGAAGTACTGCTCTTTTGAGGTAAGGGATAGTAAGGGATAGTAAGGGATATTAAGGGATTTTAAGGGTTGTTATGATTTTCAGTTTCGTAATTTTTCTGATCTTCAAAAATTCTGGAAAAATTTGAAATGATATTTTGATGAGTTTTCTTGATTGTGTCCAAAAATGGTGATTTTTGGATGTATAGATTGAGAGTTATGAATTTTATGAGAAAAGACTATTTTAAAAGTAACAGCTTATAATTCCTTGTGGTTAACTCCAAAATTGATGAAATTTTTATTGGGAGTACATGTATATGATAGAAGTATACTCTGTAAATTTCAGAATTTTTGGACAAAAGTATAATTTTTGATAAATGTCTAAATATTCGGCTATTTTGGCCATATGAAAAATAGTAAATGACTTTTAAAAATTCTGAGAAAAATATATGTTCACTATGGGACTATATTATGCTAAATCCCAGAAAAGAAATATTTTTGGAACTGATTTGGTATTTTTCATGAAAATGGTTAGTTATGAGTAAATGAATTAAATATGTTTTGTGAAGAAAGAAAATTGGAAAATAGGATTTTATGGCTTGAGAATCCTATATGAGGTATATGCAGATTTTTGATGAGGGTTTTGGTTATTGATGATGAAATTGTAAGAGTTGACATTTTATGATGATTAAATGCATTAATTAGTAAAGTGTAAACAATTAAAATAAATTGTTTATAAATTTAAGTAATGTTATTCTTTCAATATCATTATACCGAAATATTGGTATGAATTTTATTGTAGAATTTCTATCTTTTGTGTCGGGGTTACTATTCATGAGTTACGAATATTACTCTTGAGATTAAAACTATATGTTGATCATATTATTTTTATCATCATATATAACATTTTTATAACCCTGATGTTGAAATTCTCTTTCACTGGAGTGTAAAGATGGGTAGATTATTGGTATGATCATGACTAGGGTTCTCTTTGGCCTGTAGTGCAAAGTTGAATTGTGACTGGTATGATCATGACCATTGAATTTATAATTGAATATCTTAAGCTTAAGTGCAAAGGTGAATTGATCAACATGGTTATAATTATTGTTTATATAAATTCTGAAATGATTATATATTTCTTTGAGATATGAATATATTTGGCCTGTAGTGCAAATATGAATTATTGATGAATATCTTTGGCATGTAGTGCAAAGATGGCATGTTGATGAATATCTTTGGCCTGTAGTGCAAAGATGAACTGTTGTTGAATATCTTTGGCCCGTAGTGCAAAGATGGTTTGTTGATGAATATCTTTGGCCCGTAGTGCAAAGATGGATTTGTTAGTATGATTATAAACAGGAACTGTGATTTGGTATAACCATGATCTTTGATGTTTCAGGTAAAGACAGGTGATGAAAATATTCTTTGTCCTGGGTGCGAAGAAAAATTTATAGTCACAATTATGATTATGAGTTATTCATATGATTGTGGAAAGGAACTCTTGAGTGATGTTACATGGATAAAATATTGTTGGTGGATTTTTAACATGGAGAATATAATAGACTTTATAGTCTATTTGACTCTTCTAATGGATTGCTCGTTCCGCTGCAACTATGGTTGAAATTTTATCATTTACCATATGTTCTAAATCTCTGATTTATTGTTGATGAAGGCTATTGATAATTGAATTATCTTTAGTCATGATATTCTTTACTGAGCTAGTTGTGCTCACCCTTTTGCTTCACAATTCCTTTCAGGTAATAAGAGTGTAGCTGGGTCGAGCGGGGGTAACAAGGGAATAGAACGGTGGTCATCATTTAGTAGTTATATTTGGTGAAAAAATAGGGTGAGGCGAACCCAACGTTGGAAGGGTGTTTTGTCACTATCATACAAGATGTCTAATGACATACAACCTCGTGTCATCATAAGACAGGGTTGTGCTCATCCACTTGCTGAGTATATCTATGGGCACTACCTATATAATCTTGGTGTTTGTTTGAAGTATAATTCTCAATTAGAGATAGTGGAGATAATGATAAGTCAAGAGAAGACTCACCATTGGGAAGAATATGATAGTAATCTTCTCGTTTTTTTTTGGGGTCTATTGGGTCAACCAAGGATAATTCTGTGGCCATATGATATCTATCATAACCTAGACGCGTGGCCTCCCATGTACGAAGGTTTCCTTGAGCACTTCCCAAAGATTCTAATTTCTAAAACAGTTTTTGACTATACCTTTATGTAAGGTGTTATTGTGAGGTGATGTCCACGGTTGGAACATGAGTCACATTTGGTATATATTTGTATCCAAACTCACAGCATATGTGTTGTTGTATTTTGCACGACAATTGTTGTAATAAAGTTGTAGTTGTTTTCTGTACCATGTATTTGACGACTCAGAATGGGTTGGGTGGAATGGACCTATTTTGGGGTTGTCACAAAATCCTTCCACGAATCTCCGATAATAACCAGCTAGACCGAGAAAGCTACGTACTTCGGTTACTGATTTAGGTTGCTCCCAGCTTTGAATAGCTTCAATCTTTGCCGGGTCAACCGATATTCCACGACTTGATACTACGTGCCCAAGGAATGCTACCTCTTCCAGCCAGAACTCGCATTTCTTCAACTTGGCATAAAGTTTGTATTCACGAAGTTTTTGGAGTACCAGCCTCAAGTGTTGCTCATGATCGTCACGGCTTTTGGAATAAACAAGGATGTCATCGATAAAGACGACCACAAAGTGATCCAAATATTCCTTAAATACCCTGTTCATCATATCCATGAAGGCAGCAGGAGCATTAGTCAATCCAAAAGACATAACTAAGAATTCATAATGCCCATACCGAGTTCTGAAGGCAGTCTTTGGAATATCCTCAGTTCTAACCTTCAGCTGATGATATCCAGAACGAAGATCGATCTTTGAAAAGAATTGTGCTCCTTGCAACTGGTCAAACAGGTCATCAATACGTGGCAATGGGTACCTATTTTTGATGGTGACATGATTCAACTCCCGATAATCAATACAAAGTCGCATACTCCCATCTTTCTTCTTCACGAACAGAACAGGAGCACCCCAAGGAGAAGTACTAGGACGAATAAAACCAATGTCTAACAATTCCTGCAGTTGGGTCTTTAACTCCTGAAGTTCAATAGGAGCCATTCGATATGGAGCTTTGGAAATGGGTTTTGTACCGGGTTCAAGGTCGATACAAAATTCAATTTCACGCTCTGGGGGTAGGCCAGGAAGTTCTTCGGAAATACGTCAGGAAATTTATTAACAACAGAAATATCATTCAAAGCTGACGTATTTTTGTTTAGATCTGTGACATGAGCTAAGAAAGCTTGACATCCGTTTTTCAATAAACGAATAGCTTTATGGCTTGAGATGACAGCGATTGATTTTAATGGTTTGGTTGCTTGAATTCGCATAATAGGTCGATTAGGAATATGAAAGCTAACAACCTTACGAAAACAATCAATTTTTGCATAATGAGTAGTTAACCAATCAATCCCTAGAATCACGTCAAATGCAAGTATTTTTAATGAAATCAGATCGATAGGTAATGTGTGGGTACCAACTTGAACCAAACAAGACTTATAACCAGTGGAGGTAATGAAGGTTTCTCCCAACGAAGTTTCCACAGATAAGTCAAAGTCTAATTTCTCCGGAATCAAATTTAATCGATGAGCGCAAGTAGGAGAAATAAAAGAATGGGTTGAACCGGTATCAAATAAAGTATAAACTTCTTTAGAGTTTATGATAAGCTTACCCGTGATGACCTCATTCGGGTTCCTTGCTCTCTGGGAGTTCACAACAAACGCTCTCCCTTGCACAACCGGTTTTGACTTTTCTGGGACGGCTTTTGGTGCCTCCATCCTAGCTGAATTTGTTTTCGATAAACGAAAAAATCGAGCTAAATGACCTTCTCTTCCACAATTATAACATGCTTTGGATGACATCGCGCAGTTTGGACTGATGTGTCCCTCCCCTCCGCATTTGAAACATATGATAGGTGGTCGTTCTCCTTCCTTAACGACAGGTGCTGGTGCTGACGTCTTTCCGTCATTGTTGAATCTCCTCTTCTTGAAATGTCCATTCTTATTGTTTTGGCCCTGATTACCACCGAAGTGGTTACCATTTCTGGCCTGTTGATTCCCTCCACGCTTGTTGTCACCGCTTCGATGACTGCTCTCACTGGTATTATCATTTTGCCGGCTGCTCTCTTTTGGTTGCGTTGTCTCGTTATCGCGCTCCACCAACTGAGCCCTATTTACAACATCTGAATACAAACACAGTTTATGAGAAACAAGATGTTGACGTATCTCCGGCTTCAAACCTCTTAAAAACATCCGCGTCATTCTTTCTTCATTATCCACCAGGTGGGACGCAAACCGGGATAACTCCGCAAATTTTGCCTCGTACTGCGACACGGTCATATTATTCTGCTCCAATTTGATGAACTCCACCTCCTTCATGTGACGAATACTCTCGGGAAAGTATTTGTCGTTAAACAGATCTTGAAACTTCTCCCAAGACATCTTCAGTGCGGCAGGTTGAGTACGCTTTATCGATTCCCACCAGTAATCTGCCTCTCCTCGCAACATAAAGGCGGCAAAGGGAACCTTTTGCTCCTCGGAGCAACCCAAGACATCAAATATCTTGGTGATCTGCTTTATCCATGTTTCAGCTACAAGTGGTTTGGGTTCTCCCTTAAACTCCGGTGGTCCCAGCTCCTTAAACTGTTTAGCGGTGACCGCCTGAGAGTTTCCAGTATTTCCACCTACGTTGTGGACAGGAGCCGCTTTCACCTGTTGTTGCATGAATTGCATAAAGCCTCTGAACATTTGATCATTTATCATTTGGTCAGTGTTGTTGTTTGCATGAGGATTGACACCTTCCTGATGCACATTATCCTGATTATTGATATGTGGTGAATCAACAGTCGTCTGTGCTCCATTGTTATTCTCAACATTCTCAGATGCCATTTTCAGATACTGTCACAAAATAAAAATTAATTGATATGTCATATATTATCCTTATATTATGACCGACCAATTAAATACCATGCAAATAAACTTAGGTATGCCATACTAGCGAAGGAATTCCCCGTCTCTCCCCTCCTAGTTCTATTCTCACATCATAGCCAGGGATCATATCCCTAAGCTCTGATACCAACTGTGACGCCCCCAAAATTTGGTATACATCACCCATCTTGGGTCGTCAGATACATAGTACAGAATACAAATACAACTGATTAATACATCTGTCGTGTACAATACGACAACATAAACTGTGAGTTTGAATACAAATATTATCTTCTAGAGAGTATTCATACTCAAAAGGAGTCCTCATTACATTTATTAACACACCATTACATAGAATAGTGAGGAATACTAACTAATACTATCATTCGGACCATCACTCCGTACCCCGACTTGTCCCAGCTACGTTCTCATTTCCTGAAGAGAACAGTGAAAGAAAGGGTGAGCTCAACTAGCCCAGTAAGAAATATTATGACTAAGATAATGCAGAATAAATTATCATTAGCCTTCAACAATGTTAAACTGATAAAATATAATAGACATCAAGTTTAACTGTAGCGGAACAAGCAATCCATTAAAAGAGTCAAGTAGAAAATAAACTCTACTATCTTTTATGATTTAAAAAGTTTTTCAACACTGTGATCGCTGAGACTCAGCTTAATAAAATAATTCACATCATCGAATCACCCCTGCACTACGGCCAAGGATATTCGTGTATTCATTAATGGTCATGATCATGCCAACAACTGTCCATCAATGCACTACGGGCCAATGAGGACTTTTACCACATCATTTGTAACATTACGGTCATGATTATACCGAATAATCCCTGGTCATAATCATACCAAGTCCATCTATGCACTACAGGCCACAGATGACTTTCAACATTTTATAAACATGAGGATGATGACAATGATATAAGAATTCAATAAAACAAGTTCAAGAATTAATTTATCCAGGAATTAACAACGTCCAAATTGTCAACATGATACTGCATTGTGGAGTAAAATTCAAGAATGCTTAGAAGAATATTTTCTTAAAAAGATACTGGATGAAACGCAACTATCAAGGATATTTCACAAATTTCATGGAGTATAGAAGTCAAAACTTAACCAACTGAGTATAATAAAGAATGGAATAACAAAAGAAATCACCATGCATGCGATAGACCGCACAGACAGGTTATTCCAACAGAATAATAAATAATGGAACCAGGTCCGGCGTAAACGCACAGACAGGATATTCCGACAGAATAATAAATAATGGAACCAGGTCCGGCGTAAACGCACAGACAGGATATTCCGACAGAATAATAAATAATGGAACCAGGTCCGGTGTAAAACACACAGACAGGATGTTCCAACAAAATAATAACAAGACGGAACCAGGTCCGGTGTAAAACACACAGACAGGATATTCCAACAGAATAATAACAAAAACGGAACCAGGTCCGGTGTAAAACACACAGACAGGATGTTCCAACAAAATAATAGAAGAATGTCACCAAGTATAGGGTAGACCGCGTATACAGGTTATTCCAACAGAATAATAACGAATGGAATAACAGAAGTTCTCTTCATGAATATAAAAGAAATAATATTCCCTACCTTAAAAGAACTGGATATTGGAAAAGTGATGTAGCAGAATACTTTTAGTCTCTCTCTCTCTTATTCTCTCTATACTTTCTCTCTCTATAGCTTGAATGAATTCGTGAAAAATAATGAAGCCCTAGGCCTCTATTTATAGAAAAACTGAGGGTGGCTCTTGGTATTAACGAAGGGTCAAATGACTCTTGGTCTTAACGAAGGGTCAAATGACTCTTGATAATATTGAAGGGACAACTACTATTGACGAAAGTAATTACTATTGACCAAGGTAAATACTATTGACGAAGGTAATTACTATTGACCAAGGTAAATACTATTGACGAAGGTAATTACTATTGACCAAGGTAAATACTATTGACGACAGTAATTACTATTGACGACGGTAATTACTATTGACGAAGAGACTCTTAGATGATGACATATGGCCCCCCATAAAATAACCAAACTTACCACAACGTCTCAATAATATAACATATTATACAGATGATACTATGACAATAATTTAAGAGATATGATGCAGCAATTACTGTAGCAATAATTGAGTATAGCTGAGTGACTTCTCACGTAAGCATCAATAATCAATACCGTGTGCTACTATGCAACCACGCGTATTACTGTACTTTTACTACCAAGTAGTTCAACAGTTTTAACGATTTTAACGGTAACACCTCAGCTGTTATTTTTATAGAAAGATAATTCTGTCGTTTTCTCAATCCGACAATAATTCCGTTGTGGGGTCCACCAATGATTGTGCCGTCGTACGAATATTCCCCGACAAAAAGAATATTCCCCGACCAAACGAATATTTTATAACAACTTGCTTACTTTGTAAATTTTATAAATATTACCCACAACTATAACATTATATCAAATTAACTTCATAATATTCAAAAATGATATTTATAGAAAATTCATCTTTATTTATAAAAGTTGGGGTCTTACAACTTGTGTATTTTGAAAAAAAATTTATAAATCACCCTTTAACTTTAACATTTATCAATTTAACCATTTACTGAATAGTAATTATAAGAAAAATTGAATATTTTTATTTCATAAAATTTGGGGTCTTACAATCTCCCCTCCTTATGAAATTTCGTCCCCGAAATTTACGTACCTGGTATTTCGAAGAGTTGAGAATACTTTGCTTCCATTTCAGATTCTATCACCCCGTCATCATGATTTCTCCATTGCTCATCTCCTGTATTTCAGATATCATTCTAGAATACAGCTTCAAAACAAAGGTTAATTGAACAAATTAACATATCACATAATATCCCGATATTATGACTGACCAACAAATAAGCTTAGGTAGGACACACTAGCGAAGGATTTACTCATCTCTCCCCTCCTAGTTATATTTCCCGATCTCCGCCAGAGATCATATCCCTAAGCTCTGATACCACTTGTGACAACCCCAAAATAGGTCCATTCCACCCAACCCATTCTGAGTCGCCAAATACATGGTACAGAAAATAACTACAACTTTATTACAACAATTGTCGTGTAAAATACAATAACACATATGATGTGAGTTTGGATACAAATATATATCAAATGTGACTCATGTTCCAACCGTGGACATCACCTCACAATAACACCTTACATAAAGGTATAGTCAAAAACTGTTTTAGAAATTAGAATATTTGGAAAGTGCTCAAGGAAACCTTCATACATGGGAGGCCACGCGTCTAGGTTATGATAGATATCATATGGCCACAGAATTATCCTTGGTTGACCCAATAGACCCCAAAGAAAAACGAGAAGATTACTATCATATTCTTCCCAATGGTGAGTCTTCTCTTGACTTATCATTTTCTCCACTGTCTCTAATTGAGAATTATACTTCAAACAAACACCACGATTATATAGGTAGTGCCCATAGATATACTCAGCAAGTGGATGAGCACAACCCTGTCTTATGATGACACGAGGTTGTATGTCATTAGACATCTTGTATGATAGTGACAAAACACCCTTCCAACGTTGGGTTCGCCTCACCCTATTTTCTTCACCAAATATAACTACTAAATGATGACCACCGTTCTATTCCCTTGTTACCCCCGCTCGACCCAGCTACACTCTTATTACCTGAAAGGAATTGTGAAGCAAAAGGGTGAGCACAACTAGCTCAGTAAAGAATATCATGACTAAAGATAATTCAATTATCAATAGCCTTCATCAACAATAAATCAGAGATTTAGAACATATGGTAAATGATAAAAATTTCAACCATAGTTGCAGCGGAACAAGCAATCCATTAGAAGAGTCAAATAGACCATAAAGTCTATTATCTCCTCCATGTTAAAAATCCACCAACAATGTTTTATCCCTGTAACATCAATCAACCATTCTGGTCCACAATCATATGAATAACTCATAATCATAACTGTAGTTCTAAATTCCTCTTCTCATCCAGGACGAAGATAATTTTCATCACCTATCTTTACCTGAAACATCAAAGATCATGGTTACACCAAATCACATTTCCTGTTCATAATCATACTAATAACTTCATCTTTGCACTACGGCCAAAGATATTCATTTATATCACCAGTTGGTCATGTTTATCTCAACATCTGTTTATCTTCGCACTACGGGCCAAAGATATTCATCAATGCACTACGGGCCAAAGATATTCATCAACAATTCATCTTTGCACTACAGGCCAAAGATATTAATATCTCAATAATTTATCTTTGCACTACAGGCCAAAGATATTCCTCAACAGTTCATATTTGCACTAACGGCCAAATATATTCATCAACAGTTCATATTTGCACTACAGGCCAAATATATTAATATTTCAAAGAAATATATAATCATTTCAGAATTTATATAAACAATAATTATAACCATGTTGATCAATTCACCTTTGCACTTAAGCTAAAGATATTCACTTATAAATTCAATGGTCATGATCATACCAGTCAACAATTCAACTTTGCACTACTGGCCAAAGAGAACCCATAGTCATGATCATACCAATAATTTACCCATCTTTACACTCAAGCGAAAGAGAATTTCAACATCAAGGTTATAAAAATGTTATATATGATAATAAAAACAATATGATCAAAATATGAATTTAATTTCAAGAGCAATATTCATAAATCAACTATAATTTGGTTAGAAAAAGAAACTAATTTTGTCGTGAATAGTAACTCGTGAATAGTAACTCATGAATAGTAACTCGTGAATAGTAACCCTGACAAGAAAAAGGTAGAAATTCCACAATAATATACATACCAATATTTCGGTATAATGATATTGAAAGAATAATATTCTTAAGCTTATAAACAATTTATTTAAATTGTTTACACTTTACTAATTAATGCATTTAATCATCATAAAATGCCAACTCTTAAGATTTCATCATCAATAACCAAAACCTTCATAAAAAATCTGCATATACCTCATATATAGGATTCTCAAGCCATAAAATCCTATTTTCCAATTTTCTTACTTCACATAACATATTTAATTTATTTTCTCATAACTAGACTATTTTCATGAAAAATACCAAATCCGTTCCAAAAATATTTCTTTTCTGGGATTTAGCATAATATAGTCCCATAGTGAACATATATTTTTCTCAGAATTTTTAAAAGTCATTTACTATTTTTCATATGGCCAAAATAGCCGAATATTTAGACATTTATCAAAAATTGTCCTTTTGTCTAAAAATTCTAAAATTTACAGAGTATACTTCTATCATATACATGTACTCCCAATAAAAATTTCATCAATTTTGGAGTTAACCACAAGAAATTATAAGCTGTTACTTCTAAAATAGTCTTTTTCTCATAAAATTCATAACTCTCAATCTATACATCCAAAAATCACCATTTTTGGACACAATTAAGAAAACTCATCAAAATATCATTTCAAATTTTTCTAGAATTTTCTGAAGGTTAGAAAAATTACGAAACAGGAAAATATAATAACCCTTAAAATCCATTACTATCCCTTACTATCCCTTACAATCCTTTACAATCCCTTACAATCCCTTACTATCCCTTACAATCCCTTACCTCAAAACAGCAGTACTTCTGACTGGAATGTAAAGCCGAAGGAAACTTGCACTGAATAGCAACTCTCAAAGTATCTAAATACTCACAAAATATGCTTCATAATATAGAGAGAGAAAGAGAGAAAGCTTATGTTTTTGGTGTGATTTTCAATTCTAACTTAGCCCTCTATTTATAGGAAAATTTTGGTAGGTTTGACCTGCAACCTGATGGCTTTACCTACTACTATTCCCACCCACCACATTTGAAATATAATTCAGTACATTTCTTCACCAAACACAAGTGGGGCCCACCAATTCTAGAATTTTCCACCAAAATGATAAACTCCGAAAATTCAACAATTTCTGAACCAGTCATCTCGTAAAATTCATAATAAATCATACGTTCATTTTTAACGGTTCAAAATTTGTGGGCATATACTCAACTTATATATGTATAACATATCCAAAAATTACCACGATCCAACTGTCGGATTAAAAATTATAACCCCCGTAAAATATCTCAAAAACCCTGATTTTTAATACCTCCATTCCGACAAAAATACGGATAAAAATCTCAACATTAACTCCTTCATTTTTAACCACAAAAATATATCCCTCGTTTATATCCACATAAAATAAATATTTCCTTATCATATGAATCAATAATTAATTATTCACAAATAATATTACAGAATCACATTTATGACAACCAGGCCGTTCCCAGGAAAGAGGGGGCTTTCCAATAAGGATTTCTCCTTACTGGCGCGCAATTAGATGACCAAACCTCTCCTTAGACAGAACTTTCTAGACATTGCCAATAATGCTATCTAATAATACTATTCAAATAATATGAATTATTGATCTGATAATGGGAAATACTGTGCAGCAACAATTATTGAACAACAATAATACAAAATTTCAACGTAGCAATTATTGAATCAATAAAATAAAATATTGAACAGTAATTACTGTAACAATTATTGAGTAGTGCCTTCTTACGTAAGAATCAATAATTTCAAAAATACTATGCAATACCGTGTGCTACTGTGCAATAACGCGTATTACTGTATTTTAACCACCGGGTATTCCAACAGTGTTAACGGTAACAACTACGCCGTTAATTATAAAAACTCAATTTTTGTCGTTATCTTCATGTGACAGTTATTCGTTATGGGGCCCACAAATAGCTGCGCCGTCGTACGAATATTCCCCGACAGAAAGAATATTCCACGACCAAACGAATATTCTCCGACACCAATGAATATTTTATAACCACTTGTGTATTTTGAAAATTTTTTTATAAATCACCCTTAACTTTAACATTTATCAATTTAACCATTTACTGAATAGTAATTATAAGAAAAATTGAATATTTTTATTTCATAAAATTTGGGGTCTTACAATATGCTTCATAATATAGAGAGAGAAAGAGAGAAAACTTATGTTTCTGGTGTAATTTTCAATTCTAACTTAGCCCTCTATTTATAGGAACATTTTGGTAGGTTTGACCTGCAACCTGATGGCTTTACCTGCTACTATTTCCACCCACCACATTTGAAATATAATTCAGCACATTTCTTCACCAACCACAAGTGGGGCCCACCAATTCTAGAATTTTCCACCAAAATGATAAACTCCGAAAATTCAACAATTTCTGAACCAGTCATCTCGTAAAATTCATAACAAATCATACATTCATTTTTAATGGTTCAAAATTTGTGGGCATATACTCAACTTATATATGTATAACATATCCAAAAATTACCACGATCCAACGGTCGGATTAAAAATTATAACCCCCGCAAAATATCTCAAAAACCCTGATTTTTAATACCTCCATTCCGACAAAAATACGGATAAAAATCTCAACATTAACTCCTTCATTTTTTAACCACAAAAATATATCCCTCATTTATATCCACATAAAATAAATATTTTCTTATCATATGAATCAATAATTAATTATTCACAAATAATATTACAGAATCACATTTATGACAACCAGGCCGTTTCCAGGAAAGAGGGGGCTTTCCAATAAGGATTTCTCCTTACTGGCGCGCAATTAGATGACCAAACCTTTCCTTAGACAGAACTTTCTAGACATTGCCAATAATGCTATCTAATAATATTATTCAAATAATATGAATTATTGATCTGATAATAGAAAATATTGTGCAGCAATAATTATTGAAACAAAAATAATATAAAATATCAACGCAGCAATTATTGAATCAATAAAGTAAAATTTTGAACAGTAATTACTGTAACAATTATTGAGTAGTGCCTTCTTACGTAAGAATCAATAATTTTAAAAATACTGTGCAATACCGTGTGCTACTGTGCAATAACGCGTATTACTGTATTTTAACCAACGGGTATTCCAACAGTGTTAACGGTAACAACTACGCCGTTATTTGTAAAAACTCAAATTTGTCGTTTTCTTCACCCGACAGTTATTCGTTATGGGGCCCACAAATAGCTGCGCCGTCGTACGAATATTCCCCGACAGAAAGAATATTCCACGACCAAACGAATATTCCCCGACAATAATGATTATTTTATAACCACTTGCTTATTTTGAAAAAAAAAATTCATATTTCACCCATAACTTTAAACTTTTATCAATTTAACCATTTACTGAATAGTAATTATAAGAAAAATTGAATACTTTTATTTCATAAAATTCGGGGTCTTACAATTTCTCTCTCTGTCTCTCTCGTTATATTGAGCGTATTCTTGTGAGGATTTTAATACTTTGAGTGTTGCTATACGGTGCAAGTTTAAGTCATAGCCTATATTCGATTTTTCAACTAGAAGTACTGTCTTTACGAGGTAAGGGATGTTATTTTCTTCATAAGTGATATTATTTCTTCAATATCATTATGCCGAAATATTTGTTAGAATTTTTTATCAAATTGTAACTTTTTCATGTCGGGGTTACTATTTACGAGTTACTATTCATGAGTTACTATTCACGAGTTACTATTCACGAGTACTATTCACGAAGCGTGATGATGTTTTTTGTGAAATTTTTATCTTTTGGTGTCGGAGTTACTATTCATGTATACGGCACTATTCACGTATACGACACTATTCACCGAAAAATAAAATTTCTTCTTTTTGTCCAAAATATCTATTCTGGATACTAGCTTTGATTGTATCCATGTTTTGATCATTCTTGAATTTTACTCCACTATGATTGTTTATGAGGTATTTTTAGACATGGATAAACTGTAATACGAATTCCTAATATTTGTTCTTTTGCTTCACTGAATTCGTTTCTTTAAAATATTTTTCATCATCCTCAGTCCTAATTGATGATATTAATGAATATCTTTGGCCTGTAGTACAAAGATGAATGATTTCTGATGAATATCTTTGGCCGTAGTGCAAAGATGAACAGGTGTTGAGATGAACATGATCAACTGATGAATATCTTTGGCTTGTAGTGCAAAGATGATTATTGATTGATGTTACAGGGATAAAATATTGATGATGGACTTTTAAATTCATAGATAATAGTAAATTTCATTCTCTACGTAACTCTTCTATGAATTATTATTTTCTGCTGCGAATATTGATTTAAAACTTGTTGTCTATTGTATTCTATTAGATTTTTCCCTGTTGAAGACTAACGATAATTTGTTCTGCATTATCTTAGTCATAATATTTTTTACTGGGCTAGTTGAGCTCACCCTTTCTTTTTTGTTCCATTTTTCTTCTCAGGAGGTGAGAATATAGCGGGAACTAATTGGGGTGTGGAGTGATGGTTCAAGACAGTTGTTTTAGTAGTCCTCACTATTTTATAAAATAGTGTATCAATAATGAGGACTTATTTGAGTGTGGATACTGTCTAAAAGACAATATTTGTATTTAAACTCACAATATATATGTTGTCGTATTTTACACGACAAATGTATTAATAAAGTTGTAGTTATTTCTATACCATGTATTTGGCAACTCAGAATGGGTTGGGTGGAATGGACCTATTTTGGGGGCGTCACAAAATTGGTGTGAAATTTCATCACTACCCCTTTATGGGAAGTTGAAAACTATTAATACAAGGAAAAAATTTCTTGGGACAATGAGAGAAGGTAGGGGTGATATAGGAAAGTAAATAATTTATTCTCCTAGAAAGTTGTAAACGACAAATAAATTAAAAAAAAAATTTCCTTCTAAAAGGACAATTATTATGGGATGGAGGTAGTATCAAAAAAGAATAACTCCACATCTAAGTTCACGTCACTTAGTTCACGTGAGTTAATCCTAGTCATTATCGTGTTATCATGATTTATTTAATTTAGAAATACTTCCACACACATGATTAGAATTAGCATAATAATAAAAATAACCAAAACATGTAATCCCAAATTTTCAAATACCTAAAACAAGCAATAAATCGCAAACAAATTACATTGATCTTCGAATTTTGGTCATATGTACGGATATATACATCCTTTTTTTTTATGTTTGCTGATTAAGATTTGATCAGATCTAATTATTTTGTGTTCTTTAATGTTATAGATCTAGAGGCTACGAATTCGTAACATTGAAGAATGAGAAGGCTACGGAGGTGGTTGATTCCGCAGTGGAGGAAACAATGGATGCCGTAAAGGTGGCTATGGGCGTGGTGGTGGTTACAGAGGTGGTTACCGTAAAGGTGGAGGTTATGGAGGCAGTTTAGGCGACTATGGGTACGGCGATTACAAGGGTGACAGTTGTGGATATGGATATAGGTTGTTGATTTGTTCCAAGCTTCCGATCCACTTTCGGCCGAACTTATTTCAAGTGGAAAATCATAATTCCTCTATTTTGGGTTTGTTGCCCCTTGCATTACATCCATACCCAGATCTTCATTTGGAGTTCATAAGTATTGAACTATTGATTGTATTGGTTGGCTCCCTAAATCCATGTTTGGGTTCTAGATCTAGTATTGATAGAAATAGAGGTGTTGTTGCTTTTGAATTACTTATGAATTCTTCATAACACTAACTTTGAATGATGTTGTAAGATGAAATATCAAATTTTGGAAAAGATGTTGACATATTGTTTGTGCGAGGTTGCAGATTCAGATTCAGATTCAGATTAGTTGGTTTCTTTTTATTTGAATTCAATTTAATAATTGATTCATCTGATTCTTTTTTCGTTCTTGCTTTCCATCGATTTGGGTTGTTTCTTCTAACTTTTATTTCGATTGTTCTGGTGTTTCTTTTTGGTTTTGATCTGCTGTAGTTTATGGCTACATTTTTGTCTGCTTTTATTTGACCAGATATTCATGTGTTTTGATCTGATCGAATAATATGTTCTTTAATTTATTCTTTTAGTTTGATTTTAATTTCTTTCTAATTTTGGTAGCAATTTGTTTTTAAATATTATAATTATAATAATAGTAATAATTATTATTATAATTATAATTATAATAATAATAATAATGATCCCTCCATTTCAATACATTGATAATTTTATATTTTTAAAGTGAACTTAAAATGTTTAAAAATTTTAAAAATAATATGAATTCATTAATTTTATATAAATGCATTTGTAAAAATGAGGACGGATCTAAAGCACTCCGGTTAAATAGCACTTTCTCTCAAATAGCACTCCTTTATTAAAATTATGTCGTTTTGGAGATTTTTTTTTAAAAACAAGTGGGGTTGTGAGTGATATTTTTGTAAATAAAAGGAAGCAAGTGGGACCACTCTATTTTAATATTATTTTGTATTTTAAAAGAATCTTCATACCAACGTAGTTTTAATAAAGAAGTGCTATTTAAAATAGTGTTATTTAAGAGGAGTATTTTAGATCCTTTCTGTGTAAAAATTATACGTTAATATATTTTATGTAATTAATTTAATTATTTGTTATTATTTTTTTAAAAAAAGAGTCCAAGCTTGAAAATCAAAAAAAAATTAAACCAAAGTTTATTAAAAAAAATTCTAAGGTGGGTCTTATATTCCACATAAGCGTGGTCATGTAGTGCCATGTAGACTCTCTATTAAGTTTTTAACGGCGTAAAAAAATTTAGTCAATGATACATTTGTAAACCCAATTCGAGTAAAATGGAGAAAAGTGTATTTAACCATTTTTTTCCACAACCCAAAAAAATATTAAGCTTTATCCTAGGAGAAAAAAATGTCCAATACATAATTCTTCTAACAAAATTAATATTTGAGTTGAATACAAGGTAAATCCTACTTGAATAAATGCTGGTGATATTATTAGAGACAAACACAAGGTCTGGAAAAGTCCATATTTTCTAATATAGAAAGATACAAATTTCAGTGATGATAATAATAGATTAAAATATTTAAGTAAAGCTTAATGCCCCAGATTACAATATAAAAGAAAATATCAAAGAAGAAAAGAAACCAGTCGGCCAATCCAGGCAATCAATATGCAGAAATACGAAATGAAACCCTGCTGCATTTCAGTTAAATTTAACTGCTCTTTCACTGTCAACGACCCTGCTGAATTTGTCAAGTAAATACAAAAATGAATAAGCAAAAGGTATCTTACGATGGTAAAGGTGGGGTTCTAAGACCTCTCACAACCACTTCAAGCTAAGCAAACAGGAATCAACTATATATATGTATATGAAAATGGTACATAACATGTATTTGCTATGAATGAAAAATAGGTAAATAGCATCATAACCATACATTACATAAATTAATGACTGAGATTTAAAAGAAAAATACACCATCCGCTAATTCAACTAGCGCATAAAAAAATAAATTTGGACCAAATTGCCCCCAAGTCTCATTAATGCCTTGGCTTTGATACTATGTTTCAGTCCATCCATCCTCTAGTTGAACTAGCGGAACTCTTCTTAATATTATGCTTCAGATCTGTAGTATACAGATCTCGAATATTAAGCATCCCAAATATTATGTTAGAAAATATTATCTCAAACATCAATCATAAGGAAAAAATAATATTACCAAAAGAAAAGAAAATATTTTAAATCGAATGTAGTAATATGTAATATTACAAAAAAAAATTGTGGAAGTGTTACAATGATCTATGGCAAGTATAATTCGACAAGCCAAATCTAATTTCGAAATCCACACTGTCAGGTTGCATGAGTTGCACCAATTTTTCAACCCCTTCAAAATCTATAAGCTCACCTCTATCTGAACCAGCCGTCAGTTGTGGTGCTCCTGTTGAACAATTTACTGTCAATCACTTCACCAGTTTCCTTCTTCACATTAAACTGTCTTTGTGGCTCATGGTGCCTTGATCTCTGTATAAGGGTGCTACAAACAGTGTAACTGAGTAAACAAGCAATTAGCTCAAGTGCAGGGCAATAAAATTTGCCTTCTATAAATTTGTTTCTCCGTCCAGATTTGCAGTCCAGACTTTTTGATACTCATCCCTTGAGGCTCTGATGATGCAAACTTTTGTAAAGGGATTCACATATTTGACTACAAAAAATATCACATTTAAAAATGCAAAAAATAGAAATCTGGAAGATGATATAAGTCTACTGGAAGTTAGAAGCAATCTTAAACACAACAGACATTGACTAAGTCAGACCAAAAAATGAGTTGTTATGTTGTGCTCACCTTGAAACGACCCAAGTGATGAGGCAAGACCACACTCACCAAAGTTTACAAGAATGCTGTCTTTGATTGCTTTCGTACCATTTAATTGTGTAATTATAAAGGGATCATCTACGGCTAGATCTCTATTTGGATCCAAAAATACCTCCATCACCATGTACCTATTCTTAAATCCCACCATGCTTCTTTACCTAGTGATCAAATATTTATATGTTAGATAAAGCAGATGAATAAAGGAGATTGTCTTGGGCGGTGAAGTTTAAGCGTACAAAGAAGCGAAAGGATAAATTGAGCTCATTTTCATACAAACTAGAAAAGAAAGTAGGACTCTTATTTTCAGACAATGGGAATTCATGATTTGACCTAATAAACTTTCTCTGTATGAGTATTTGTTACTCATATAGTGAACCCAGCCAGGCTCTGTATGAGTATTTATTACTCAATTCATGCATTATATTCTATCTTAAAATGATTAATGCTCAATGTCAAGTGCATTTGCACAGAGAGAGAGAGATGTAACTACTAACTACAAACTACAAACAGCCTAACATGAGCCATTTAGGCCATAGAATAATTCATGCAAGTAGGCCACAATGTGGAGTGAAAAAGAATTGGCTGTTTTCAATCATATAAATGCATCAACTCAATAAAGCGTTTTATCTCAAACTAGTTGGGTTCTACTATAACTGTATAACGTACTGCAGTTATTTGTATGATGTATCATTCATATAAGTAGTAGTTTACCTTTCCAGAAAAACACTAAACTGACAGGCTAAAAATCTTCAAAACTAAGATGATTATTCCAGAAATAAACAATCAAATTAACAAATATCCAATAATATGGAAAGAGATGGACATTTTTTTTCACTCGGAAAAGATAAAAATTGTCAAATGTTAATTTTATTGAATCTCTTTGACAGTAAGGACCTAGCAGAATAATAACACAAGCTTCTAGCTAAGTACATACTAAAGACAACTACATCATAGGGGAATCACATCAATATAGGAACAGTAGAAAGATAAAAGTAATATGTAAACAAAGGATTAGAAGAAATAAAGCACATAAAAGAGTTAAAAACAAGAAGTAATTGCAAGTCAATACATAGAGAGGAAAATCTACTGAGAAAAGGACCGGAATAAATCACAAACCAATATGTAGAGAACACATCCAGTAGTGTTGAAGGAGCTGACTGTCCACAAACAGTTAGCAAAGCTAGAAAGGATTCGCAAAGATGAATTTGTTCAAACCCTTTTTCTGGGGTTCTTAAACTTGAAGGCTCATAAATGTAATCACAAGGAACTCCCTTGAGCAATGTTGGAGTTCCTAAAATTTTAGAAAGTGATCCAGAAGGACCACAACTGTGATTTAACCTTCTTCTAAGTAACCACTTCTGCAATACTGAGGACACGTGTTATAACGATGTTTTCAGTTTTGACGCCCATGGCCCATGTATCAGATTTTTTTGGTGAGGGGCTTTCCTCCAGAAATTCAAAGGAATCAACCTCTTGAAAGTATGAGCGCTCCTTATCAAAGTTTGAAGGTTGGACAATTTTCCCCTATATGCATCAGAGAGTAGTACAAGCATATCAATAAAAAATTGCAACGTTTATCAGAATTTGAAAAGCAGGGAATAACCATATTTTTAATCACTTAAATGTCATCCTACATTGAAGACCAAGTCACCCGCACTTATTGCCTCATTGTTCTCCTGAATTTTAAAAAAGTAGCAGAAAAGAGAAACATTAATTTCATTTTATGGGATTTTAAAATTACTACTAAGAAAGACAAAGATAGGATATTATTACAAAATCTTCCAAAATTTAAAATTTTGGAACAATCACATCCACACAACAACCAAATTGACACTGAACACCTTAAATACATCAAAGCACTTCAAATTGTATTAAACTACCTAAGTTGCCAACCAAAATTGAAACACTAGTAATTGCATTGCAATTAGTCAAAATAGAGAATAGAGAAGACAGGAGGTGGACAATTCACACAGCAAACCAATAAAATAATTTCATAGTTAAAAGAAGTCATGGTGTGATGAAATTAATAGTTAAGCTTCAAAAAGAAAGATAATAAAACGCGGGAGGGAACCCAAGTCAAATTCAGGAAGGCCATTTTTCCAACTGCATTCTCAAAATCCAAGTCAAATTCAGGAAGGCCTTTTTTCTTTTCTCTTTCTGCCAACCCCTAAATGCTAATAATCTAGATTAATTTGGATATACCAACATGCAAGGTGGGGTTGATCAACAAAAGTTAACAGACCGCCTAATTGACACCAACAAGACAAGTAAGGAATAAACCCACATCAAAATCCTGGTCTAGAGGTAAACCCACATCAAAATTGGAATAAAAAACTTACCGAATAAATGCAGATTAAGTTGATTTAGAACACAAATTCGATCATTGAGAAACCATGGAATGAAAATCGCAGCAGGTTTTTTGCTCCAATTCGATTACACTAGTGCACATACCCTGCCCCAATTTGACTGAAATCGCGCGAAACCCTAATTGAATTTAATATTCGTCGGGTTCTTCTTCCGCTCGTTCAATATAGGTGCCCCAATTCGACCGACCCTAATTGAAAATCGCCTTTTTTGCAGCAATTGATATTCGTTGGGTTCTTCTTCCGCTCGTTCAATATAGGGAAATCTCAATATAGGGAAATCAGATCTAATATTTGGGTTTTGCACTGTTCGAGTTCCGCTAGTTGAACTAGCGAATGTACTGAAACAAAATTTGAAATCCACTTGGGGGTAATTTGGTCCGAAAATTATTTTTTATGCGTCCGCTAGTTGAACTAGCGGATGGCGTATTTCCCTTTTAAATCTCAGCCCTTAATTTATGTAATGTATGGTTATGATGCTATTTGTCCATTTTTCATCCATAACAAATACATGTTATGGAACATTTCCCATATATATATACACATATATACACGCACGAATGTTTCTACAATCTATACAACATTTTCATAGCCTCTCCTAGCTTCTGCATTTTCATATTGTTGTTATTCAAGTGTAATTTCCGTAAAACTCATTTCTTCTTGGATGCCACAACCGGATCAAGATTAAGCTAACTTCTCAATTGAAAAGAGAAAAACATCATAGAGCATCTTCTACAGACAAATTAAAACACCAAGTTCATCCAAGAACAATATCAAGAAAGAAGAAACAATGTAAAGTTAGATGAATAGGAAGTTAGTAGATTAAGTTATGGCCAATGGATAAGAAGAAAAACTGCAGTTGTATTTTTAAAATGCAGTCTATTCATTTACCAGAAATAATGATCTGTTCATTACACCTTCGACAACATATAATTGGCTCCCTCCTAGGAAAGCTCCAAGTGAAAAGAATCTGTTTCTCAAATATTTAAAAATTTGGAAATTATCTTATGACCGTACATTAACAACCAAAACAGTAAAGTCATTGCTTGTACATACAATAGTGTGTCCACCATGTGCCCTCGTAATTTTGAGCTCCTATGATCAAATGTTCTCCTCTCACTTTGTTCCTATAGATAGCCGAGCAAAAGCATCAAGCATTAACTGAAGTTTCATTATAAATATTCTGACAAGCTGGCATGCAACAGAGCATAAATGTGAATAAAATATGTTTAGTAGCAAACCTATTTTAATGAGCTGAATTCAGTTAGCATGACTAACAAGTAGAAGACAGTGAGCTAAATATTTACCATCTAAAAATGCTGCACAACAAACTGCAGAGATGGTTTAGCTTTAAGTAACGGTGTTTACAGGAGGGCTCTACACTTCTGCCAATAGAGGCTGCTGATCCTGAAACGTAATTTCTCAAAAAGAAAATCCTCATTGTTTTACCATTTATCAAACCAGCCATTATATTTTACGATGAACACGGATTCTTCCTTGTTTGCCCATATACTTCAATAATCTGTTTCCTTGGGTCATCCAACCAAAACTTCAACAGATTCTCAAGCTCCGCCACACCATTATCAAGATACAAGATGATCTGCAACTCCAAAGACCTTACTTCTGCTTGGAGACCCAGCAACTCTGAGATAAAACAAAACCATATCCTGAACAACTAAGAAACAACATCATAAAAGTCGTCCTCCAACAGAAATTATCCAAGATCCAGTAACGGACAAAATTATTCAAACAAAGAGAGATGAAGGATATATGAAAAAACCATCTCGGTTAATCATAATTTCTGAATCCTGGTAATATGCGACACTAGCTCCATTTCTCCAGAATTCTTTATATGTTCAACTATATTGTCGATATAAGGAGGTTTTAATTGAATACCTCTCTCCACCATTAGCCCAGCAAGCTTTGCAGCCTCCAGCAAATATCTGTCTTGACAAAGTCCAGCCAAAAGAATAGAATAGATATCCGAATCAATTGAAGATACGCATCCCGAGCTCTCAATTTCAATGTACAAGTGAAACCCATCTAGCACCCGCCCCTTCAAACAAAGTTCCTTTATGAAAAGGCTTGAAGCCAAACCATCAGGATTCATTGCACTAGCTAACATCCTTTTGAAAACCTTCTCAGCATCCTCGAATTTTTCAATCCGCAGCAGAGACACCACAAGAGAACTATAGCACTCACTATTAGAAACACAACCATCTCCCACAACTCTGTCAATGAGCTTAAAAGCCTCAGTTGCATGATCCTCCACACAAAGTCCATTAATCAATGTACCAACCGTAACCCTCTTAGGAGCACAACCATAGGCCACCATTCGATCAAAAATACTCAATGCCTCCACTGACCTACCATCCTCACAAAAGCTTTGAATCACAGACGTATAAGAAACAACATTTGGTTTACAATCCCCACCTTCTTTCTCCATCTCCCCCAACAACTGCAATGCCCTCTCTGAACTCCCAAACCTACAAACCCCATCAAGAAGCGTAGAATACAAAACCGTGTTTAGTAAACACCCATGTTCCCGCATAACCTGAAACAACCTGCAAGCATCATCCACTCTACCAGCATCAACAAAGCCCTTAACCATTGCAACATATGTTATCATATCAGGATATAGACCAACCACACCCATTTCTCTCATCAACCCTGCTGCCTCATCCATATCACCCTTATCACAAAACAACCTAATAACAACATTATATGCCAATGTATCGGGATGACAATTAAATTCCTTCATTTTCCTCAACACCCACAAACCCTCGTTTGCAAGCTTAGCCTCTCTACACAAATTCAAAACCACCTTAAATGTCTTAACACTAACCAAACAACCCTCATTCCTAAAAGCTTCCATAACATCATTAAAAATATTCGGGTTTCGACTAAGTTTAAACAAGTTACAAGCTTTGTTATACATGTAAGAACTGTGTCTATAATTGGGTTGAAGACTAGCCCAAATGAAGAACCTAAGACCCAATAAAGGTCGATCAGCAGCACATCTCTGTAACACATCGGTGACACATGAAGTGTCTAATTGAACCCTAATTTTGTTTAGGCTTCTTTCAATGTTTGAACCATTTGTCTGCAATTGGGTCCAGTACTGGTCTGCAGATGAAGTTGCTGACGAGAATGATAGAGTTGTTGTGAGTGGAAAAATGGGGTTTCTGAGTCGAATGGAGGATGAGACGTATCGATAGAGTGAAAAAGGGGTCATTGTTTTAGAGAAAAATTGAGGAGCTGAAGAGAAACCAAACCCTAATACATAAATGTAAATTTTAAATATTCCTTTGATATTGGGGAAAATATCGAACAGCTCGAAGTATAAACCCTCGCGGCGTCACTGCCCAGACCCCTGTTCGGGAACAACTGTTACTCAAATGTGACTTTTTTATATTACTTATTTTTTGACTTTTAAGTCATTTTTTTAGAAGTAAGAAATTATGACTTCTGGAAAAACAAAGTCATTTTATATAAGAACCAACTGTAATGACAACTTTACCCTCCATTATTTTTAAAATGACAACTTTACCCACAAAAACCTTTGCCTCCTCCGATGGCTGTGGCCTCTGGATACAGGATACTCCTCATCTACAAAACAAAAACAAACACATAAAACCCGAAATAAGAACTTGTTACAATTCCCATCAACCAAAGGAAGCATGTAATAAAATAAAGGTCCATATTTATGCCAAAAGAATTTACCCACTGCAGGGGAAAACATGAAGCCGTATAGTTTTGGAGTTCATTATATTTTCGTAATGCAATATTAACACAACATAAACATTCAGATAATAAAAAAGTAAAAAGCAAACATAAAACAAACCTCCGAGTAACAGGGACAAGAGCTAAAACAAAAGACTTGTGGAACAACATTGTTTGTGGCATTTTGTTCTCTCTCCGCCACCAATTTCTGCTTCGTCTCACAAGGATGGACAAAGAGGAGAGAGAAGGGATACTGAGTTTATTTTTAGAGAGGGAAAAAGAGATAAGAGATGAAGGTAAAGAAGAAGGGTTAGGTAGAATGAGATTCAGATGAAAAAAAGCTCCACAATTTTACTTTCTTTTTTTTTTTATGCAGGGAATTGATATTTTTCATAACGAAAATTAATAT
Organism: Panax notoginseng; assembly: GCA_016801055.1. NCBI lineage: Eukaryota > Viridiplantae > Streptophyta > Magnoliopsida > Apiales > Araliaceae > Panax > Panax notoginseng. The sequence continues at coordinate 2,143,345 of CM029020.1, read as the reverse complement.
TTTTACAAGGAATTTGAATCCCGTCTACTATTTATGTGTTGTGGAAAAATATAGGAAACAGTGGGACTTACTTTTTCTAAATATACCCAAACACTAGACAAAAAAAGGGACTGTATTTCTTATTCTTTTCTCCTTTGCTTTTTCTTTCCACACATTCAAAAGTTCTGAAAAATTCAATTAAGAAGCTCTGAATCTGAAGTTATTCAAACTTTGCCCTTACCTTCAAAACTTTGACGACTGACTTTCTCTGTTGGTTTATAATATAGTAATGAATTTAGTCTACAAACGTAGTCTAATGTTTAATACATCCAAAAGTCATGCAGAAATACTATGAATTTTATTGCCTTATGTTGATTAATGGGAAAATATGAAACTTCTTTTCATTTTAGTCCCTGGAAGTTGGAGACCTACCTAATATAGGATATATCATCATCATTATGAGTACAAATGGGGTGAAACTTTTTCTACTTGTTAAAGTCAAATATTTTTATTTCAGTGTTGTACATTTTTGATCATAGTGATGAACTTATTACGTCAATGCAGAGCTGTGGATATAGATTAGGCTAATTAGGTGATAAACTTTATTAAGAAGCTCAATCTTGAGAAGTTAATGAATAATTAGAGATCACTTGACACTATACATTCAAAGGCTTAAAGCTCCATAGGACCATAACCATGACTTCTTCCTTGACTAATTAGTACTAAACCTTAAAAAAACTACTACCTTAGTCACTTCAATATCAATAGAGGATGAGGACTATTGGACTAATACAACAAAAAAATTAATATTTTGACCCTATCATATCAAATTCCAACAATTTTATCCTACACCTCAAAGATATATATATACATACGATATGATCCATCCTTTTACTTCATTGGCATATTGGACGAGATCTAAAATGACAACAATGCCCTTAATGATCACGACCGAGGATCCAATGGCCGGTGAGCAACCGGTGTGACGTCCCACGGATTGAAAGGGACCCGATGGTGACTAGGACCCATTTGGTGGGGCCGTTGAGGCTGGACAGGTGTAGACGATGATAGTGGGACAGCAACACGCTCACATGAAGGGCACATGGTGAGGGTTGTTGGAGTGGCCATTTGCATGTACAACTGTGGGGTTAATTTGAGTGCCCTCAGTTCCTGCACCTCCTTCTGCAACCTCCTGTTTTCCTCCGTTAGATTCTCACAGCATCTCTTTAAGAACTCACAATCAACCTCTGTTTTCTTCAACTTTGTCCTGCAGATAACATGTTTTTGGTACGCCGTTAACTAAGCTTTATAACCCCATATATATGATCAAAAAGTTGGTAGTAACCGATAATCAAGAATAGACATTTCTGATAATATCTCACCTTGCTCTCCTGTTTTGAAACCAAACTTCCACTTGACGAGGTCTCAAGCCTAGTCTCTTGGCCAAAGCCAGCTTTTGCTTCTGCAAACAAAAACAACCCATACCCATTAAATAATTGGACCAAAATACCCCTCACTAGACACACACACATATATGTATATATACTTACGGGATTGAGTGTGTTGTGTTCTTTGAAGCTGCCTTCGAGAATGGCCGACTGATCTTTAGAGAGCCGGAGCTTCTTTCTGGAATTATCACCATCTTCTTCATCACTGTTAATAATACCTCCTCCTCCTCGAGAGCAATCTATTAAATCCTCACCGTTGGCTTGATCAGATCTCTCATGACTGTTCCTCTTTCCGCTCACACTCGATATCGTGCTGTCTGGCGACGATACCCCTGCTTCTTCCTCCATATCCACTGTCGCTGACGGCAACCGGTTCACGTCGATTCCCTTAAGGAACGACCTCGTTTCCACTCTGCATGTATCCATGTTTCGATCTGTACGTGGAAATTAAGAAGAAAGCACAGTGAGAACAGGAACAAAAAAGAACAGAACAGAAAGCAGCTCTTTGCGGGGTGTGGATTAATTGGTTAAAGAGGAGAAACAAATTTGTGATTATTTTTTTGTGGGTTAGTTTGAGGATGTAGAAAAACATATAGAGTTATAGATCTGTCATAAATGGAGCTTAGTAAATGTTGTGTGCAAGTGCAGATGTATAAGAAAAAGGGAAAAAGAAATCATTTTTATGATTGGATATTTCATATAAAGGGTAAACAAGGGAAAGGGGACCGGAAAAAGAAAGAAAGAAGTATGAGAGCATATTTTGTAAAAGACTGTAAAACAAATTAATAGAAATAAAAATGACTAGATTATTTGTAGGATTTAGGAAATAGAAAAACAGGGACTACATGCAAGAAATTGAAGAAAAAGTTACCCGAAACTGAGGAGAATTGATCATTATTCCAAGAGTTTTTGTGGAGAAGATTGAAGGGGGAAGGCATGAGATTTAAGTGCACTAGTGATGATGAAGATGAAGAAGTCCGGTGGGTATTGTCCGCCGGAAAGTTTATGCTCAGACTCAAACCCAACTCCTCTGTTTGATGAACCATCATGCTTATTAGCTAGTTAATTAGAATCTAATAAAATACTCTTTCAACTAGCTTTTTTGAAAATTTATTTATCAAGAATAATAGCATCCACAAACAAGTATCTGAGAGGTCAAGGTAATTAAGTTGTTGTGAGTAAATCGTATAGAAAGAAGAAGTAGTGAAGCAGCGGAAGTTTAGATACAGAAAATTGGGGGGGTATGCAGATGCAGTTGCAGATGGGAATGTAATGAAGGTGGGTTATATATATAGAAAGATGAGAAAGGAATGGGTTTGGGGGAATCGTGGTATAAGTTGAATAGTAATAATGATGATTCTTGACAAGTTGTGTTAGGGTACCCAATTATATACATATCACAATCATGACTTTTGCCCCTCATTAGTCATAACTCACCCTCATATACATCTTATTACTGGTTAACATAATTTATCTTTTCCCAATTCATCAATATAATATCGATATATAAATTAAAAAATAATTTTTCTACATATTAATATTTTATTAATTAATTAATTAATTTAATATAAAATTAATTTTATAATAACAGAATTCATTTTAATGACATGGTGCGCACTTTATTCAATGTTATTATTCATTTTTATTAGTATAGAAGTTCAAAATTTTAATCTTGATTTACTTCTTTCTTTTGATACAACAGTCGAAAACTTGAATCTTATTGACAACAGTAAGTTATGAAACCCAGAAGAAGACAGCTTAGTCCTCAATTAAGTTAAAATAAATTAGAACATTCAAAAAAAAATATGCTTAGTTAATGTTTGTCTAAAAATAATTCATTTAAAACTCTATTTATTTCACCCAATAAATTTAATGAACGAGTTTAAACCTACTAAAAAAATGATACACATTTAAAAGTTCAAACTCTACAAACACTAATAATTGCACTGTCAAAGTATATTTTATTCTACATTCTCAATTGCATAAAAGACAATTGAAGTATAAAATACTATATAAACAATCTTAAAAGTATTTTAAGAGAATTTATTTTTTTAAAAGAAAAAATGACAACAAAAAAATAAAAGAAGAAATTTCAGTAGAGTTAATTGAGTTCTCTGTTATTGTAAATTATAAACTTAATTGCACTCTCTCCTCCATTTTTATTTTGTTCAAATTGTGTAAAAAAAATGCTGAGAATTGAGACATCTTTTATGAAACTAATGGAATATTTATCACATTTTAAATCTTAACCTTGGTTGGACTTCTTGACCCACTAGTTATTACTGATTTTCTTCTCTGTTTTTTCTCCATTAATAACAACATTACTAGTTGTGTTGAGGTGGCTAAACCAGCTTAAAACCATATGATGAGCAGGGAAGTTTTGCTGACAGAGTATTTGTAGTAATGTATGTTCATAGTAGCAAGTTCTCCCCGCACCACACAATGTCAATGTGGGGTAAGAGCCATTAATGGAGCAAACCCAAAGTTAGGCATCAAATCAGATAGGCAGGGTGATATATTATGATTGGATGTTGGAACAAACACAAAAACTGTGTATGTATTTATTGTATAATAATTGTATGTAGCCCCTCTTTTTCCTTATCTTTTAAAACTCCTTCCTTTCCACAACCACAGACTAGTCCTTTTTATAAAATGTAAAAATATTAATATCATTTTTTGTCCCATATTTATTCTTAAAATACATTCTTCATCTAGGAATCATAATATATAATAAAATTACGACGATAAATTTAATGACATTGTGTTATTTTATAATATTAATGATAAATAAAAAAATGTTATATAAGTTTATATTTTATTCTCAAAAATACTTGAGCCGAATTCACTACTATTTAAAAAAAATAGAGAATAAATGAAAACTTATTATACTCTATTATTAATTAATTTAAATTTTGAGAAAATTGTATTTGAATTATTTTTTTATAGGACAGGGGAGTAGCTAGAGATGAGAGCAGATTCTCTGTCTCCAAATTTTCTGTTCCCTTGTGTACCTCCACTTAAATTTTGACACCTAGTCTCTTACTTAACACTAATTATTTCAAAAATAAAATAAAAGGACATGCGTCAAAATTTAAGTAGGGGGACACAAAGAGAACAGAAAATTTAAGAACAGAGGATCTGCTCTCGCTATAACGGAGCCTGCAGAATTCTCCAACCAATCAACCATAAGGTTCATACCCACCCATATGATCATAAGGTTCATACCCACCCATATGATTTGATTCGACTGTCATCAAATCGGTGTTGAATATTATATTACTGCTATATATTCCCTCGGTGGGAATGTAGAATGACCACTTTAGTCCAAATGAACTTGCGAGTAAATCATGATTAACATTGTAGGTCGGTCATAGATCCGATTAGTATGAAATTATTTTTTTAATAAGTTGGTCAATAGAATACTGACACGCATACAATTTTGCCTGCGTGTCAATATTCTATTAATCAATTAATTAATTTACCTCAAAATAAACTTTATATTAACCAATTCCGTCGGTTACACAAGGTACATTTCTAGCTCATACTATCTACTACTTTCTGCTTAAGCCGAAACTCTCTGGTTGTTTTCATTGTGGACATCTTTTAGAATAAACACCCACAATGTAATTGTCACCCCTAGGACCTAGCTCATTAAGGTATTTCAAGGACATTTTAGTCAATCATCAATAACAACAATGAACGATAAACTCTTAATGAGCATACAAAATACAATAAATAATTTATTACAAGTAAGACCGATGTGATAAGTGGAAAAAAAAAAAAAAAAAAAAGAGTACCACCCCTAAATGATCATCAAACTTAAAAAAAAAAGACTATTTATAAACGAGTCGAGTTCTTAGATAATCAATTCATACGCAATAATTAGTTTAATTGTAGTATTAATTGTGACGCCCCCAGAATAGGTATACAACACCCATTCTGAGTCGCCAAATACATGGTACATAAAGCAAACTACAACTTCAATAATACAATTGTCGTGCAAAATACGACAACACATACTGTGAGTTTAAATACAAATATTGTCTTCTAGACAATATCCACACTCAAATAAATCCTCATTACAATTATTCAAACACTATTTTACAGAAATAGTGAGGACTGCTAATACATCTTTCTATAACCATCACTCCATACCCCGACTAGATCCTGCTATGTTCTCACCTCCTGAGAAGAAAAATGGAACAAAAAGGAAAAGGGTGAGCTCAACTAGCCCAGTAAAGAATATTATGACTAAGATAATATACAACAAATTATCGTTAGTCTTCAACAGGGAAAAATCTGATAAAATATAATCGACAACAAGTTTTAGATCAACAACTGCAGCGGAAACAGCAAACCATTAGAAGAGTCAAGTAGAGAAAGAATTCTACTATCTTCTAAGATTTAAAAGTCCATCATCAATATTTTATCCCTGTAACATCAATTAATAATCATCTTTAACCAAATATTCATCTTTGCACTACAGGCCAAAGATATTCATTTGTATCATCAGTCGGTCATGTTCATCTCAACACCTGTTCATCTTTGCACTACAGGCCAAAGATATTCATCAAGTAATTATACATCTTTGCACTACAGGCCAAAGATATTCAGTAATATCATCATTTAGGACTGAGGATGATGAAAAATATCTTAAAGAGAACGAATCCAATGAGACAGAAGGACAAATAGTAGGGATTCGTATAACAGTTTATCCAAGATCAATAATACTTCATAATAATCAATTGTGAAGCAGAATTCAAAAATAAAGATCAAAACATGGATACAATCAAAGATAGTAACCATAATAGACATCTTGGACAAAAAGGGAAAATTTTATTTTTCGGTGAATAGTGCCGTATTCGTGAATAGTGCCGTATACGTGAATAGTGCCGTATACGTGAATAGTAACCCCCGACACAAAAAGTTCCAAATTTGATAAAAACTCATATCAATATTTCAGCATAATGATATTGAAGAAAATAATATCATTTAAGAAGAAAATAATATCCCTTACCTCAAAATATCAGTACTTCTGGTCGGAATACCGGTATAAGGCTGAAAGAAACTTGCTCTGATGAATAGAAACTCTCAAAGTATCTAAATACTCACAAAATACACTCAATAATCTAGAGAGAGAAAGAGAGAAAACTTGTTTCTGGTGTGATTTTCAATTCTAACTTAGCCCTCTATTTATAGGAAAATTTTGGTAGGTTTGACCTGCAACCTGATGGCTTTACCTGCTACTATTCCCACCCACCACATTTGAAATATAATTCAGCACATTTCTTCACCAACCACAAGTGGGGCCCACCAATTCTAGAATTTTCCACCAAAATGATAAACTCCGAAAATTCAACAATTTCTGAACCAGTCATCTTGTAAAATTCGTAATAAATCATACGTTCATTTTTAACGGTTCAAAATTTGTGGACATATACTCAACTTATATATGTATAACATATCCAAAAATTACCACGATCCAACGGTCGGATTAAAAATTATAACCCCCGCAAAATATCTCAAAAACCCTGATTTTTAATACCTCCATTCCGACAAAAATATGATAAAAACCTCAACATTAACTCCTTCATTTTTAACCAAAAAAAATATATCCCTCATTTATATCCACATAAAATAAATATTTCCTTATCATATGAATCAATAATTAATTATTCACAAATAATATTACAGAATCACATTTATGACAACCAGGCCGTTCCCAGGAAAGAGGGGGCTTTCCAATAAGGATTTCTCCTTACTGGCGCGCAATTAGATGACCAAACCTCTCCTTAGACAGAACTTTCTAGACATTGCCAATAATGTTATCTAATAATATTATTCAAATAATATGAATTATTGATCTGATAATGAAAATACTGTGCAGCAACAATTATTGAAACAACAATAATATAAAATATCAATGCAGCAATTATTGAATCAATAAAATAAAATATTGAACAATAATCACTGTAACAATTATTGAGTAGTGCCTTCTTACGTACGAATCAATAATTCAATATACTGTGCAATCCGTGTGCTACTGTGCAACCATTACTGTATTTTAACCACCGGGTATTTCAACAGTATTAACGGTAACAACTACGCCGTTATTAATAAACAACTTATACTTGTCGTTTTCTTCATCCAATCGCTTTCCGTTATGGGGCCCACACAAGGCTGCGCCGTCGTACGAATATTCCCCGACAGCAAGAATATTCCACGACCAAACGAATATTCCCCGACAAAATGAATATTTTATAACCACTTGCTTATTTTAAAATTTGCACATTTCACCCATAACCAAAGTATTATATCAAATTAACCCCTTATTATTCACAATAATATTTAGAGAAAATTTGATTTTATTCATTAATAAGTTGGGGTCTTACAACCTCCCCTCCTTATGAAATTTCGTCCTCGAAATTGACGTACGTACCTGATGTTTCAAAAAGGTGAGGATACCTCGCTTTCATTTCTGATTCCAACTCCCAGGTCATTTCTTCAATAGCATGGTTTCTCCACAAAACCTTAACTTGTGGTATAACCTTCGTGCGTAGGACATGCTCTTTCCTATCCAAGATCTTAACAGGTACCTCCTCGTACGTTAAATCTTCAGCTATCTCGTCTGGTTCTAACTCAATAATGTGGTTCGGGTCTTTAACATATTTACGAAGCATAGATATGTGAAAAACATTATGAACACGAGACATGCTTGGAGGTAATGCGAGTCTATATGCCACATTTCCTATTCGCTCAAGAATCTCAAATGGACCAACAAATCTTGGATTGAGCTTTCCTCTCTTCCCAAATCTTGTAACTCCCTTCCATGGTGCAACACGTAACAATACATGATCCCCAATATTAAATTCCACGTCCTTCCGATGAAGATCCGCATAACTCTTTTGTCGATCCTGTGCCGTTTGTATACGTTGTCGAATCGTTTGGATCTTCTCTGTAGTAATGCGTACCAATTCTGGTCCCAACAATGTTGCTTCACCCACCTCGTCCCAGCATACTGGAGAACGACATTTTCTTCCATACAACGCCTCAAATGGAGCCATACCTATGCTCGCCTGATAACTGTTGTTGTAGGAGAATTCCACCAATGGTAGGTACTTATCCCAACTCCCTTTGAGATCTAAGACACAAAGTCTTAATAGATCTTCAAGAGTTTGAATAGTCCTCTCTGATTGTCCGTCCGTTTGAGGATGGTATGCTGAACTGAATCGTAAATCCGTGCCCATAGCTTTCTGCAAGCTAACCCAAAATCGTGAAGTGAATCTTGGGTCACGATCCGAAACTATGGATACTGGCATGCCATGCAATCTCACAATCTCGTTCACGTACATACTAGCAAGACGTTCAAGGGAATAAGTCTCACGTATCGGCAAGAAATGAGCGGACTTGGTTAATCTATCAACAATAACCCAAATCGCATCTATGCCTTGAGAAACCTTGGGAAGACCTGTAACAAAATCCATAGTAATGTGTTCCCACTTCCATTTCGGAATCTCAAGTGGTTGCAATGGACCCTTTGGTACTTGATGCTCCGCTTTTACACGTTGACAAGTTAAACATCTCGAGATAAACTCCGCGATCTCTCTTTTCATATTGCTCCACCAAAATGTATGTCGAAGATCGTGATACATTTTGGTACTCCCAGGATGGATTGCAAACGGTGTGTTGTGTGCCTCCATCATTATTCTATGCTTCAAGTCAAAATCGTTAGGAACACAAAGTCTGGAGTTGACTCGAAGTATTCCTTCTTCATCGATTCTTGCTTCTGGAATAGCACCTTCTTGCACTTTCTTCTTCATACGCATCAGCTCTATATCCGTAGCTTGAGCAGCTTTAACTTTATCGATTAAAGTCGGTTCTACTCGTATATTTGATATCATCATGTGGGTACTTGGAGCCTTCATCTCTATCTCCATCCTTTGCAAGTCATACAAAATGGGCCTTTGTGTTAAAAACATTGCACTCGTACCCGCATATGATCTTCTACTCAATGCGTCAGCTACTACGTTTGCTTTTCCAGGATGGTATTGGATGGTATGATCGTAATCTTTCAACAGCTCAAGCCAACGTCGTTGCCGCATGTTGAGTTCCTTTTGGGTGAAGAAATATTTGAGGCTTTTATGATCTGTATAGATCTCCACTTTCTCCCCATACAGGTAGTGTCTCCAGATCTTCAACGCAAAAACGACTGCTGCCAACTCCAAATCATGAGTAGGATAATTCCTCTCATATTCTTTGAGTTGTCGTGAGGCATAGGCTATGACTTTCCCATGTTGCATGAGAACACATCCTAACCCTTTGCCTGAAGCATCGCTGTAGATAACAAATCCATCCGAACCAGATGGTATTGTCAAAACAGGTGCCGAAATGAGTCTCCTCTTGAGTTCTTGGAAACTCTTCTCGCATTCCTCACTCCATACGAATTTTGTATCTTTCCGAGTCAGCTGAGTTAACGGAGTAGCGATTCGAGAAAATCCTTCCACAAATCTCCGATAATAACCAGCTAAGCCCAGAAAGCTACGTACTTCGGTTACCGACTTCGGTTGCTCCCAACTTTGTATGGCTTCAATCTTCGCCGGGTCGACAGATACTCCATGTTTTGACACCACGTGCCCAAGGAATGCTACTTCCTCAAGCCAGAACTCGCATTTCTTCAGTTTGGCATATAGCTTGTTTTCACGAAGCCTTTGCAGTACCAGCTTCAAATGGCGCTCATGATCTTCACGGCTTTTGGAATAGATGAGGATGTCATCAATAAAGACAACAACGAACTGATCCAAATATTCTTTGAATACACGGTTCATCATATCCATGAAGGCAGCAGGAGCATTAGTCAATCCAAAAGACATTACTAAGAATTCATAATGCCCGTACCGAGTTCTGAAGGCAGTCTTTGGAATATCCTCAGTTTTAATCTTCAGCTGATGATATCCAGAACGAAGATCGATCTTTGAAAAGAATTGTGCTCCTTGCAACTGGTCAAACAGGTCATCAATGCGAGGTAGCGGATACCTATTCTTGATGGTGACATGGTTCAATTCTCGATAGTCAATACAAAGTCGCATACTCCCGTCTTTCTTCTTTACGAATAAAACAGGAGCACCCCAAGGAGACGTACTAGGACGAATAAAACCGATGTCCAACAACTCCTGTAGTTGGACTTTTAACTCCTGAAGTTCAATAGGAGCCATTCGATATGGGGTTTTAGAAATGGGCTTTGTACCGGGTTCAAGGTCAATAAAGAATTCAATTTCTCGTTCCGGGGGTAGACCGGGAAGTTCTTCAGGAAATACATCGGAAAATTCTCTAACAATAGAAATATTATTCAAATCTGACTTGTCTTTGTTCAAATCCATAACATGGGCTAAGAAAGCTTGACATCCGTTTTTCAATAAACGAATAGCTTTGTGGCTTGATATGACAGTGACTGATTTTAGTGGTTTAGTAGTTTGAATTCGTATGACAGGTTGGTTAGGAATATGAAAACTAACAACCTTACGAAAACAATCAATTTTAGCATGATGAGTGGTTAACCAATCAATTCCTAAAATCACATCAAAAGCAAGTATCTTTAAAGAGATAAGATCAACAGGTAATGTGATAGTGCCAACTTGGATCATGCAAGATTTATAAACTGTAGATGTAACGAAGGTTTCACCCAACGGAGTTTCAACAGATAAGTTAAAGTCCAATTTCTCCGGAGTCAAGTTTAAACGTTGAGCACAAGCAGGAGAGATAAAAGAATGGGTAGAACCGGTATCTAGTAAAGTATAAACTTCGCAAGAATTCAAGATTAGCTTACCCGTGATCACCTCGTTCGGGTTTCTCACGTTTTGGCCAGTTACGACAAACGCTCTTCCAGGAACCGCTGATTTCGCCTTATCCGGGACAGCCCTTGGAATCACCACTCCCGCTGAACTTGGTTTCGCTATAGTACAATCTCGAGCGATGTGGCCTTCCTTCCCACAGTTGTAACACACCTTGGATTGTTGTGGACAGTTTGGGCTGATATGTCCCTCTTTCCCGCATTTGTAACATCTAACTGGTGGTCGTTCTCCTCCCCTAAAATTTATTGTTGGTGCTGGTGCTGCTGCTGATGTCTTCCCGTCATTGTTGAATCTCCTCTTTCTGAAATTTCTACTTGACTCACCTCTCCTATTATCATGGCCACGATGACCACCGAGTGGTTACCGCCTTTGTTCGTATTTTTCCCTCCTCGTTGGTTATCATCGCTCTGATGATTGCTGTCACCGGTATGACCCTGGTTGTGGTCCCTCGGTTGAGTATACTCATTATCTCTCTCTAATAATTGGGCCCTGTTGACAACGTCTGAATACAGAGAAAATTTATGAGAGATAAGGTATTGACGAATCTCAGGTTTTAAACCTCTCAGAAACATCCGCGTCATTCGTTCCTCATTTTCGACCAAATGAGGTGCAAACCTGGATAACTCTGCAAACTTCGCCTCGTACTGGGACACCGTCATGTTGTTTTGTTCCAGTCTAATAAACTCAACCTCCTTCATATGACGAATACTTTCAGGAAAGTACTTGTCATTGAACAGTTTTTGAAATGTTTCCCAGGACATGTTGAGTGCGTCAGGCTGGGTACGCTTCACAGACTCCCACCAGTAGTCTGCCTCACCGCGGAACATAAATGTGGCGAATGGAACCTTCTGTTCCTCCGTGCATCCCAAGACATCAAATATCTTGGTAATTTGCTTGACCCACGTTTCCGCCATGATCGGATCCGGCTTTCCCTTAAATTCTGGTGGTCCCAATTCTTTGAACTGCTTAGCTGTGACAAACCGCGCGTTGTTATCATTTCCACCCGTATTCTGCACACGAGTCTCCCTCGTCTGATTTTGCATGAACTGCAAAAAGCTCCTAAACATTCCATCATTCATCGTTTGCTCGGTAACGTTGTTTACAGGAGGAATATTGCCTTCCTGTTGCACGTTCCTCTGGGTAGTGATCAAAGGTGTCTCCACGGTCTGATTTACTCCATTATTAACGTTCTCAGCTGCCATTCTTAAATACTGCCATAAAACAAGGGTTAATAGTCATGTCATATATTATCCCTATACTCTGACCGACCAAATAAACACCAAATAAACTTAGTCAGGTCATACTAGCGAAGGAATTCCCCGTCTCTCCCCTCCTAGTTCTTGTCTCACATCTCAGCCAGGGATCATATCCCTAAGCTCTGATACCAACTGTGACGCCCCCAGAATAGGTATACAACACCCATTCTGAGTCGCCAAATACATGGTACAGAAAGCAAACTACAACTTCAATAATACAATTGTCGTGCAAAATACGACAACACATACTGTGAGTTTAAATACAAATATTGTCTTCTAGACAATATCCACACTCAAATAAATCCTCATTACAATTATTCAAACACTATTTTACAGAAATAGTGAGGACTGCTAATACATCTTTCTAGAACCATCACTCCATACCCCGACTAGATCCTGCTATGTTCTCACCTCCTGAGAAGAAAAATGGAACAAAAAGGAAAAGGGTGAGCTCAACTAGCCCAGTAAAGAATATTATGACTAAGATAATATACAACAAATTATCGTTAGTCTTCAACAGGGAAAAATCTGATAAAATATAATCGACAACAAGTTTTAGATCAACAACTGCAGCGGAAACAGCAAACCATTAGAAGAGTCAAGTAGAGAAAGAATTCTACTATCTTCTAAGATTTAAAAGTCCATCATCAATATTTTATCCCTGTAACATCAATTAATAATCATCTTTAACCAAATATTCATCTTTGCACTACAGGCCAAAGATATTCATTTGTATCATCAGTCGGTCATGTTCATCTCAACACCTGTTCATCTTTGCACTACAGGCCAAAGATATTCATCAAGTAATTATACATCTTTGCACTACAGGCCAAAGATATTCAGTAATATCATCATTTAGGACTGAGGATGATGAAAAATATCTTAAAGAGAACGAATCCAATGAGACAGAAGGACAAATAGTAGGGATTCGTATAACAGTTTATCCAAGATCAATAATACTTCATAATAATCAATTGTGAAGCAGAATTCAAAAATAAAGATCAAAACATGGATACAATCAAAGATAGTAACCATAATAGACATCTTGGACAAAAAGGGAAAATTTTATTTTTCGGTGAATAGTGCCGTATTCGTGAATAGTGCCGTATACGTGAATAGTGCCGTATACGTGAATAGTAACCCCCGACACAAAAAGTTCCAAATTTGATAAAAACTCATATCAATATTTCAGCATAATGATATTGAAGAAAATAATATCATTTAAGAAGAAAATAATATCCCTTACCTCAAAATATCAGTACTTCTGGTCGAAATACCGGTATAAGGCTGAAAGAAACTTGCTCTGATGAATAGAAACTCTCAAAGTATCTAAATACTCACAAAATACACTCAATAATCTAGAGAGAGAAAGAGAGAAAACTTGTTTCTGGTGTGATTTTCAATTCTAACTTAGCCCTCTATTTATAGGAAAATTTTGGTAGGTTTGACCTGCAACCTGATGGCTTTACCTGCTACTATTCCCACCCACCACATTTGAAATATAATTCAGCACATTTCTTCACCAACCACAAGTGGGGCCCACCAATTCTAGAATTTTCCACCAAAATGATAAACTCCGAAAATTCAACAATTTCTGAACCAGTCATCTTGTAAAATTCGTAATAAATCATACGTTCATTTTTAACGGTTCAAAATTTGTGGACATATACTCAACTTATATATGTATAACATATCCAAAAATTACCACGATCCAACGGTCGGATTAAAAATTATAACCCCCGTAAAATATCTCAAAAACCCTGATTTTTAATACCTCCATTCCGACAAAAATATGGATAAAAACCTCAACATTAACTCCTTCATTTTTAACCAAAAAAAAAATATATCCCTCATTTATATCCACATAAAATAAATATTTCCTTATCATATGAATCAATAATTAATTATTCACAAATAATATTACAGAATCACATTTATGACAACCAGGCCGTTCCCAGGAAAGAGGGGGCTTTCCAATAAGGATTTCTCCTTACTGGCGCGCAATTAGATGACCAAACCTCTCCTTAGACAGAACTTTCTAGACATTGTCAATAATGTTATCTAATAATATTATTCAAATAATATGAATTATTGATCTGATAATGGGAAATACTGTGCAGTAACAATTATTAAAACAACAATAATATGAAATATCAATGCAGCAATTATTGAACCAATAAAATAAAATATTGAACAGTAATCACTGTAACAATTATTGAGTAGTGTCTTCTTACGTACGAATCAATAATTCAACTATACTGTGCAATCCGTGTGCTACTGTGCAACCACGCGTTATTACTGTATTTTTAACCACCGGGTATTTCAACAGTGTTAACGGTAACGACTACGCCGTTATTAATAAACAACTTATACTTGTCGTTTTCTTCATCCAATCGCTTTCCGTTATGGGGCCCACACAAGGCTGCGCCGTCGTACGAATATTCCCCGACAGCAAGAATATTCCACGACCAAACGAATATTCCCCGACAAAATGAATATTTTATAACCACTTGCTTATTTATAAAATTTGCACATTTCACCCATAACCAAAGTATTATATCAAATTAACCCCTTATTATTCACAATAATATTTAGAGAAAATTTGATTTTATTCATTAATAAGTTGGGGTCTTACATTAATTAAAAAATTACCTCATATTGAAAATTAAAACCAAAAATTTTATAGAAAACAAATCTTTGTGTTAAAATTAGTTTTAGTTAATTTAATTTAGTTTTAATTAGAAAATCACTATAATCACTTGTTTAAATTAAATTAATTTGGTTAAGAGTTAGTACTAGTTAATTTTTATTAATTAATTCCTCGTGGGATCAACAACTATCATTATATTACTTGTTGACCATGTATACTTGCATATATTTCTTGATTGCGAAATCAACCAACAAAATTTTGAATAAACTTGAAATTTTGTGTGTAATCTTAATTTGTTTGCCAATAAAATTAGTTGAGTCGGGCTCAAATAAGCTTAGACGAGATTTAACTCAATTGTTTAATTTCTTATTATAAACTAAATGTTAAACAAATCAAATTTATTCAAATAAGTTAAAATACAATACTATATTAGGACTAATTTAATGAGTTTAAATCGAAATTAGTAGAAAGAGAATGTTAAAGAACAACAACGCAACAAAAAAAAATCATACAATTCATCTAAACGTTTGGTTAGTCCACAACATGTGGCTGATCAATTTTGTTATCTTTTAGATAATTTGTATCTATTTCTTATATAACATAAAAAAACTTTAATTTAATTTAAAAATATAAAATTGTCCAACTATTTTTTAAATAATTTTACAATCACTTAGGAATTAAAATTCGAATCAGAACGGACCCACGCTTGAGTGGTACGGGCAGAAAGAGAGGGAGAGTGAAGGGGGGTACAAGTGGAGCCAGGGAGACGATGGAGAAGAGAGGGGGTGAGAGTGGATTTCACGTGGGGAAGAAAATGAGGGAAGCGTGGAAGTAAAACCTTTTAACTTCACGTGGACAACATAACGTGGTCTCATGTGCTTATAATTTGTTAGTCCCAGCCGTGCGTCTAATCATGTCCCTTTCCCATCCGACACGGACTCTCCCTACAATCATTTGAACTCATCCGACTTTTACCCAACCCACAACATTCATGCAACCAAGCGCTCGCTCAGATAAAATTTGGGTAATATCTGGATGGAGAGCAATATTTTTAGGTGTGTTTTTGATATTTTATAGATTCGGGTGTTTATGTGATAGAGAAACATGTATAAATATATAAAAAAATACATGTAAACTTGGGACTCAATTTTTTCATTTTAATCCGATAATATAAATGTTATATATTTATTTATTTTTGATCCATATCAAATACTATTTAAAATGAAAGAGGAATGCCTAACTCGTGTCTTGCCAATTCCCCCACTGTAATCACCTAATATCCCACTAATTTTGTGATTAACACTCACAATTCCTCTTTTTTATTGTCCCATTTTTGGAGTGAGTTCCCACTAACTAGTCAATTGCCCCAAGACATGGTTGCTTAAATAGTCATAAAACTCGCAATTTAAGGGAAGCCAATTAAAAGTCATAGCATGTAGACAAATCAGATACTTCTTCCAAATCACTTGCTTACAACTTACTACAAGATTAAGACAATCATTAGTATTATTATTACTAATTTTTGCCTCGTGAAGATGGTCATCATCACACTAAAATAATACTACCTCCGATCTTAAAAGATTATCGTTTAAGATTTTTGTACATGAATTAAGAAAATCATTTAATACTACAGAAAATTGAATTAATTTGTTTGAAATTACATCACTACCCCTTTATGAGAAATTGAAAACTATTAATACAAGGGAGAGAATTTCTTGAGACAATGAGAGAGGGTTGGGAAATTTTTTCTTCTAAAACGACAATCTTTCTAATAACAATATCGAAGCATAATACTTTGTCCCTTCCAAATATATTATCAAGGTTCTTTCTACAAATAATTTGAAGTATTTTTAAATTTAAAATTAATTATATACGGTTAATCTTTTAAAATAATAAATCTTGTAAGCATTGTTGATTTTTAAATAATTTATAATTACCACAATCGTATTATATATAAATTAAATGATCCATACTAATTTCCTTGTCTTGCATATTTTTTGGGTATGTTTACACACAAAATTTAGGATGAAGGAGGTCATACTGCAATAAACGGCCGAGTGTTTCACCATCATAATATTTGATAATATAATTTTTTTATTTATAAAAGAATTTCTTCTATAAATATAAAGAATATTTTTAATTATATATTTGATTTAAAATTATTTTATTAATCGTTTAGTTTAATCATGATAAAATGGTAATAAAAATTTAATATAAATAGAAATAAAATGTAGTCAAAATATATTTGGTTGAGTTGCCGACAAGATGTTGGGTGATGATTAGGTGTCCCCATGGCTGCGTGCTAGCTGTCCCACGTGTTCCCTCATCCCAATAGTAGATCTCCAGACAATCACCTCTCATTGTATTTTTCCGTACGAGGCTACTTCCCCCATGTGACTCGCACGTGAAATCGGCCCCTATGCTCTATGTTTCCTGCTTTTCATCAACTTGTAATTGTCATTTACCGTCTTGTCCCTCCCCATCACTTGTGTCTCGGGTCATTTAAATGATAAAGTCGGGTTACTTGGTCCACACCGGTTGTTAAATTGGTGGCACTTCTCCTGCATCTTTCTTTGCATTTGCTTCAAACAACTTCTTGCTGGCATAGCCTCTGAATGACAAATAGATAGATATTGTATTGTTGGATCAGACATTCTGGTTAAGCTATAGACACTAAAAAATTTCCACTACAATAACAAATCAATGACGAGTTTCATTTTCATAACTCAAGTTTTACAACGTTATTTATAAATATTTATATTATAAAACGGCTCCCTCAAACTAGTGACGTCAATTGTGTCGCATCCTTTTATTTCTTTTATCCTTATAAATTTTGTTATATTATTATTATTTTTTATTTAATCTTTTAAATTTATAATATTTTATTTTAATTTTATAATCTATACACTTAACTTGTAGTACTATGTTAGTGGAGTGGTAGTATTTTTTACCTAGGCTAGGGTTCCAAAGCAAAGACTAGCACTATCATTACCAATCACGTGGATCCTCCGTGCCACACATTCTACAGCCCAACAACAGCAAAGTACACGTGTTTACCCGCACGTTCAACTTTTGGATCTCATCAACGGTCAAACTCCCTCCTCTACTCTAAAAATCATTTCATCATTTGCTCTCATTATTTTTAACAAAACACCCTATACATACGTGAATACAATCACAGCCGTCCGATCAAATCATTAACAAACCTGACCACCTTTGATCAAGGGATACCCACACGTGCAAGCATGCATGTGCAAGTGCAACCATTACCAAGAAAGTGCAGTGGGTCTGTTTGCCAATCTTGCCTCATCGATATTCGTGAGAATCAGCAGTGGGGCCCATGCATTTCTCGTACCATGTCACCGGCTGAGCTGGTCACCATGTGTTTAAAATGGATGCTTCAAATCGGTAACACTTACTTAAGCAATAATTAATTACTACTAATTACTAATCCATTAGCTCAAAAAGTTTAAGGATGGCTTGCACCTGGTGGTCAAAGGAACATATATACAGATATAGTACTAGTAAAAAGTTTGGTGGGGTGTAATTGTTTTTATATGACTGGGAATAAGTAATTATAAAGAAAGGCTGGGGGGAGGGGGGAGGGTTGGGGTCTTCCGATCGGGGTAGTGATCGGCCGAATTTTTTTTTATTTTTTATTTTATTTTTGACTATAAAATAATTAATGTGATTTATTGAAACTGGAATTTTTATAAAATACAATGATTTAAGTGTTATTTGTATACATGTAAAAAACAAGGTTATACAGTCTGTACAATCTTATTTGTTTACATGTATCCAAATGATACCTAAATCACTGTATTTTATAAAAATTTCAGTTCTAATAAATCACATTAATTATTTTATAGTCAAAAGCAAAAAAAAAATATTTTCAACCGGTCACTACATCGGTCGGAAAACTCCGATCTCCTAAAAGTACTCGTAATTATATGTGCCGCATATGATTACTTAATCATAATTTGATTATTAGTAGTATTTTTTACGAGTTTATTATGGAGTGGCTAATACCTACCTACTCATTTCATTACTGCAAATGATGAGATCCATGAAATGATACCATGATTTTGTTTTCTGACGTGGTTTTGCATTTGCATTAATAATAATGGATGGAATAGGCGATTTTCCATGACATTTTATTTTTTAGTTTTGAAAATTTAATAAAAAAATTTTTATGTATTATGATAAATTTATGTTAAATCATAATTGCAAAGTTTATTATTAATTCATATGAATTATAGAAGTGTCCTACTTATTATATATATATATATATATATATATATATATATATATATATATATATATTAAAAATATTATCATTAATACTTCTTTACATAACTTATAACTAAAAAATTGAAATAAATATTCGCAATTCATATTATAATAAAAAGTTGTCTGCATTACACATTGTATCTAGTTCATTACGCATTGTACATTGAAATTCAAAAATAAATGTGCCACATAGTGTTCAAAATTAATTTATATTTTAAATTAAATAGGAGTAATTTCAATAATAGAATTCAACTCAAAATTAACATGACGATGTAGGTCACCCAATATGGGCCCAAAACTTTGGGTTGGGTTGGGTTGATTCTAATTTGGCGAACGTAGTTTCCTTCTAGGTAAAGAAACAAAAGAAGAGAAATTAACAACTAAGGGGCTAAATTAGAATAAGCCATTAAAACTGTTTGTTTTAATTAAAACAAAAGATAGAGATGAAGACGATCAAAAAAACTGATGATGAATAGGGGTGCAAGCCGAGCCAAGTAGTTCGGTACTCGACTCGAGATCGGTTCGAAAATATGATCCAAAGCTCGAATTCGAAGTTGATTCAAGTCGAATATGATCCATACTCGTTTTCTGTTTAATGATACACGAGTCGAATTCGAGCATATCAGTGTTCGCTCATATTAAGGTTCGAGTATTTTATTTTTTCTCGAACCATACTCGATACCTGCTCGATGGATCATATTTGAATATTGGTCTGATCCATCTAGTAAGCTAAATATGTGATATTTGTATCAATCTTTATAATTTATAAAGTGTAGTATGAAATTGTGTAAACTTGTACTTGAATAAATTAATGAATTGAATGTCAATTTATATTACATTATTTATAATTTTAATACATAAATAAAAGCGAAAAATTTTTATATATAAATATTAATTAAGTAACCAATTTAGTATGTAGTGGTTCAGTTTTAAGTGAAATGGTTCATATTCGAAACTCGATTTGAAGGCTCATGAATAACTCACTTTGTAAACGAGTCGAGTACTTACGAGCCGAGTAGGTCTGAGTAATGATCCGAGTCGAATCTTGCGCAAAAATATAAATCCTTTGTCGAATCCGAGTTGAATTCGAGCTCAATTTTTTCGAGTCGAGCCGAATCTGAGTATGAAAGTGTTCACTGAGATTCGACTCGTTTGCACCCCTAATGATGAATAATCCATTCGCGTAATATTGAAGAATCTAGTCCCCCTTCTCTCTTTCTACTCCAGGAACTTTTGCAGAAAAGTCGGTTTGTCGGGTCGGGCGAGTCTTTGGTTGTATACAATTGTATAGCCATATTATATAGGAGTACTAGCTATAACCCGTGCACGAAGACACTGTATAATTAAAAAAAACAAAAATAAATCATTAACACAAAAATGATCACTGAATATGGACACACACTAAACTAAAAGCCTAAATTAATTCTCAACACACCCGCACTTTCCATATATACTCCACAAAACATTAAAATAAAAATTCTTATAAAGACAGATTTCAATTAATAAATAAAGAATATCTAATTTTAATAGTCAATTTTTCATAAATTTAAACTAAGCTTAACTACGTTTCAAGATTTATTTTTTATTATTTATAAGCATTTTTGATTGATTGTAACTTGACAAGATGGACTATCAACTAAGTTTGAATTTTTGATAGATAAACTCATGGCCTTTGGACGTTGAAGCTCCAAATGATTTTAGATCGTTGGATGTTGAAGCCTGAATTGATTTGAGATCGTTGGATGTTGAAACCTTGAGATTTGAGCCGCTCTATTTATATTATAGATACAAATTTCAGAGATGATAATAATAGATTAAAATATTTAAGTAAAGCTTAATGCCCCAGATTACAATATAAAAGAAAATATCAAAGAAGAAAAGAAACCAATCGCCCAATCCAGGGAATCAATATGCAGAAATACAAAATGAAACCCTGCATCATTTCAGTTAAATTTAACTGCTCTTTTACTGTCAACGAACCTGCTGAATTTGTCAAGTAAATACAAAAATGAATAAGCAAAAGGTATCTTATGATGGTAAAGGTGGTGGTGGTAAGATTGACATCTTACCTCTCACAACCACTCGAAGCTAAGCAAACAAGAATCAACTATATATATATATATATATATATACACACACACACACACACCCACACACACACGAATGTTTCATCAATCTATACAGCATTTTCATAGCCACTCCTAGCTTCTGCATTTTCATATTGTTGTTATTCAAGTGTAATTTCTGTAAAACTCATTTCTTCTTGGATGCCACAACCGGATCAAGATTCAACTCATTTGCATGATCCTCCACACAAAGTCCATTAATCAATGTACCAACCGTGACCCTATTAGGAGCACAACCATAGGCCACCATTCGATCAAAAATATTCAATGCCTTCACTGACCTACCATCCTCACAAAAGCTTTGAATCACAGACGTATAAGAAACAACATTTGGTTTACAATCCCCACCTTCTTTCTCCATCTCCCCCAACAACTGCAATGCCCTCTCTGAACTCCCAAACCTACAAACCCCGTCAAGAAGCGTCGAATACAAAACCGTGTTTAGTAAACACCCATGTTCCCACATAATCTGAAACAACCCGCAAGCATCATCCACTCTACCAGCATCAACAAAGCCCTTAACCATCGCAACATATGTTATCATATCAGGAAATAGACCAACCACACCCATTTCTCTTATCAACCCTGCTGCCTCATCCATATCACCCTTCTCACAAAACAACCTAATAACAACATTATATGCCAATGTATCGGGATGACAATTAAACTCCTTCATTTTCCTCAACACCCACAAACCCTCGTTTGCAAGCTTAGCCTCTCTACACAAATTCAAAACCACCTTAAATGTCTTAACACTAACCAAACAACCCTCATTCCTAAAAGCTTCCATAACATCATTAAAAATATTCGGGTTTCGACTAAGTTTAAACAAGTTGCAAGCTTTGTTATACATGTAAGAACTGTGTCTATAATTGGCTTGAAGACCAGCCCAAATGAAGAACCTAAGACCCAATAAAGGTCGATCAGTAGCACATCTCTGTAACACATCGGTGACACATGAAGTGTCTAATTGAACCCTAATTTTGGTTAGGGTTCTTTCAATGTTTGAACCATTTGTCTGCAATTGGGTCCAGTACTGGTCAGCAGATGAAGTTGCTGACGAGAATGATAGAGTTGTTGTGCGTGGAAAAATGGGGTTTGTGAGTCGAATGGAGGATGAGACGTATCGATAGAGTGAAAAAGGGGTCATTGTTTTACAGAAAAATTAAGGAGCTGAGGAGAAACCAAACCCTAATACATAAATGTAAATTTTAAATGTACCTTTGATATTGGGGAAAAGATCGAACAGCTCGAAGTATAAACCCTCGCGGCGTCACTGCCCAGACCCCAGTTCGGGAACAACTAAGAGTTTCGTTGGTGGGATCAGATTGATGAGGTATCATTTAACTGAATTCCCCTAAGCTTATGTTTTTTAATTTCTTCTACTTTGTTGCTTGTAGTCTCACGATGAGATCGTCTTCCAAGAGACGTATGATTGTAGAGATGGGTCTTTTAAAAGTAAATGGAAGTAGATAATATAATGAAAGAATATATATATAACAGAGAGTTTTTAAAGCAAATCTTAAAAAATGAATTAAAAAATTGTTGTCTTTGGTGTCTATGGCGACGGTTCGTCTTTGATTCGCTCTTTAAAGTTCGTAAATCTCTCATTTAATATTGATATATATTATATATATGAACGTATAAACATCAATTAAGTATATAACTTTTATGAATATTTGATAATATACGACATAAAAATTTGCATATGGGTAATATATCTTCATCATTTCTAATTATTAGGTGGTAAAGGAATATTTTTTTCGGTTATTAATTTAATATTGTGCAATAATTTAAATAAATTAAAACTTTTAAAATTTTTGTTTAAACGGATGCGGATACGGATACATATATTCAAATATTTAATATATTTATTTATATTATATAGTATATAACGGATGTGGATAATATTCGTATTCAATATTATTGGTTAAATACAAATATATATATTAAAATTTATTTTCGAATACTGATAGACCTATATTCGCATATGAAAATATTTGTTTACAGCCCTACCAAGTACCAAGACCATAACATATGTCTCAAAATAGCAACACATGTGACACCCAAAACTCTACAGTATAGGCTCGATTCGTGCTTGACTCGAAAAAAAATTAGTTTAAATTAAAATATGAGTAATGTTATTATCGACTTGTTTAAGATTCAAACTATTCGAATTTTTGATTGTGATTCGATACATACTCGATGGATACAAATTAAATAAAATAAGGATAATTAATTATTATAATTATTTTATTTTTAATTTTAATTGTGATTTTATATTTATAAAGTGTAATAGTAAATATATTTTTTTATTTATAATTAAAATAACAAATTTAATTTATAATTATAATTAATATAAAACTAGTTATTAAGTTGAAATTCGAATTCGAGCTTGAATTTAAAATTCGCAAATAGTTTAGATAAAATTGAATTCGAATTGAATTAAATTCGAGTAATGAATATTTGAATTAAATTTAAATAAAAAATTTTAAATACAATTCGAATTCGAATATAAATTTTACTTTTGTAGTTAAATTCAACCGTCGATATATACTAAAAAAAACAGTCACGTGTGCGAAGCTCCTGGATACGCATACACACTTCAATCTAAATCCAACAAAACCCAAAAAATTTTCTACATCCACCAAACCCTTTCGCTCTATATTACTCCGATAAAATCGAATCTATAAAATTCTCTGAACTCAAAGGCACCCGGTTCGATTTCGGAGAAATGACCCGCCGCTGCTCGCATTGCAGCCTTAATGGTCACAACTCGCGAACCTGTCCGAACCGGGGCGTGAAGATCTTTGGGGTTAGATTGACTGATGGGTTGATCCGTAAAAGTGCCAGCATGGGTAACTTGACCCATTATACCGGATCCAATAACGCCACACTCCGGAACGGCCACGAATCTCCTGGCGACACCCCTGATCACGGTGCCGCCGGCGGCGATGGCTATGCATCTGAGGATTTTGTTGCTGGCTCGTCATCTAGTCGAGAGAGAAAGAAAGGTTCAATCTTGGGCACTTGAATGTGATTTTTAATATATATTTTTTTGATGTTTTGTTTGTTTTATTTTTTTATAACGATTTTGTGTTTTATGTATTAACACCGTTCTAATTTAGCTTTAGCCTTGGACTGGGTTAATTAAGTGATGAAAGGAGTTATTAGTCAAAAATAATCAACTGAAAATCTGAATACAGAGTGGTTTTTATTTTTTTTGTTGTTTTGAAAGATTACATTCATTTACTTGTGATCGTATTTGTTAATCTCATTTTTATTGTTTGTTTTGTTTTTGTGTAGTTTTCATCGGAAACAGTTTACTTATTTGGTGTTCTCAGAAAGTTATTTACTAGAAGTTGGCTTGCTTTTCAAGTTGATGAAATTGTATTCCCCTTTTATTCTGCTAATGGTTAAACTGTAAATTTACTGACTTCCTTATGCATAGAATTAGGCTCTACTGATGAGGCTTTGCAGTATGTGTGAAGCTTTAAATTGCGATTATTTTGGAGCTCCCAATTCATTTGTAACAACTATGATGGTTGGTGAAAAGTGATATAAGGCCCTGAGGTAGTGCTGTAGTTGGTGAACAATGGTGTAAGGCCCTGAGGTAGTACTATATCATTTTAAGTTCTGATTCTGTGATGAGGTTAATATTAATAGGGGTTCGGAGACATTATTTTAGTTGAGTAGATGGCTAATAATATGGTAGGTGTGAAGAATTAAAGATGGCTAATAATATGGTTGGTGTGAAGAATTAAAGATGTGTGCTTTGACCTGTTTTGGCCTTTGTTCCTAAAAGCAGCATTTTTATTATACTTGGTCTTTAATACAAATTTTTTTTAATCCATTTGTTGTATATTTGCATCAATCCTACAAAAAAGGTTGTGGCAAACATTGTTAAGCATTCTTACATATACCAATAATAATTTTGTTGCATTGGGATATTCTAATGACGTTTGGAGCCTCATTCAGCTGCTAAAGTTTCCATGCAATGATATATGGACATGTCATTTGAGAAGCTACAATATTACTTCTAGTTTTATCATTTTGAATTGCTTTGAGTTGTTTAACCCAACAATATATGCCTTTATTCTTTTTTGAAATGTTTTTTTTTGCAGGTGTTCCGTGGACTGAAGAGGAGCATAGGATGTTCTTACTTGGTTTACATAAACTTGGCAAAGGTGACTGGCGTGGAATAGCTCGTAATTATGTAATTTCAAGAACACCCACTCAGGTGGCCAGTCATGCCCAAAAATATTTCATCAGGCAAAGCAATATGTCTAGGAGAAAGCGAAGGTCGAGCCTGTTTGATATTGTTGCTGATGAAGTAAGTCATTTTCTCTCTATATTTTTTCATATGATGTGACCCTTGAGCATCCTTATATACACCATGTAGTGTGAAGGAGCTGTTTTGCGGGCATGTAACAACTCTTCAACATGTCTTGCCAGTCACCACTGCTTCTTTCTGACTGCATTAATTATTTATTGGATATACCAATCTCCTTTATAATAAAATTATGGAATGTTCACATACCTGAGCAACATAAATACAAAGAGATTATCCCCTTTCTCAGTGGTTTTCAATTTGGGTATAAATATCAACTAGTTGCCATAGTTATTGTCGAATTCAGTAGTATCCATATTTCTCTAGACTAGATTACTAGCCAAACTGGTCCTAGCTTTCAAGTTTCTTATAGTCTTTGTTGTCTCTTACCAATCCTGTAGCCGGTGTAATATTTAGGTGCATGCAAGTTAGTGGTTTGTAAGTATGTGCTTTATTTGTGTATGCAAGTATGTACATATATATATTGTTTCTTATTGTCCTCTTGTCTTTCCTTGGATCCTATAGTCAGTCGAAACTCCGATGGTGTCACGGGATTTCTTTTCCGTCAATCCTTCACAAGCCGAGAACAAAATTGATCCATTGCCAGCTCCTGCTGTTGAAGAGGAATGTGAGTCCATGGAATCTACCAACTCTAATGATGGTGAACCTCCCCCTCCAAAACCAGAGAACTCACAATATTGTTATCCAGTTGTCTGTCCTGCTTATATCTCTCCATTTGCCCCATTCTCCTTCCCATTTTGGTCGGGGTGCAGCTCAGAACCAGCTAAAACAGAGAGTCACGAGGTGCTTAAGCCAATGGCACTGCACTCCAAGAGCCCAATTAATGTTGATGAGCTGGTTGGCATGTCAAAACTCAGCTTAGGGGAATCCATTTGCAATGCTGAACCTTCCTCTCTCTCAGTAAAGCTACTTGAAGGTTCTAGTAGGCAGTCTGCTTTCCATGCTAATCCTGCGTCTGGTAGTTCAGGCATGACCTCGGGCCATAGTCCTATCCATGCAGTTTAGAACTGTATACTGGTAATTAGCTCAGTTCTGATGAGCTTTAGAAAAATTTCCTGTTAATACAAAGACAATAATTTGTAGTCTGGTTTTAAGGTTTGTTATATTTTATTGGTTGGATGTTACGGGATATTCGAGTTTCCCGTAGAACTCCAGAAATTAGAGGGAGAAGAAAGCAGAAATTTAGAGAGAGAAAGATAGAATTTGGTTAGTTTCATTGATATACCCATAATGAGATACATTCAGGTCTTTATAAGAACGGAAAAGTACAATATAACTAGAGAACCTATCCAAGCCATTCATTTTGAACTCTTAATCCTAGCCCTTCATTCCGAACCAGTACCCACTTTAATTAGACTATGACTGTATTCTGTAACACTACTCACCACTCCAAAATCCGCCTTGACCTCTAGGTGGAAAAACTAGCTTGTATCCATGACGGAGTTGAAATTATTCTTGAGGAATGCATAACCCAAGACAAATTGTGATAGAGCAGCCTCTAGGTAGTGAAGTTATACTAATGCTCTGCTGTCCTCTAGGAGATTAATGCCATGTAGTATAAATATTACATGAGTTGAGCATAAAATCTTGCTGGAAATAGACGTAGATTATAACATGATAACCCTGTACCAACTTGTGTCTTGGAATCATTTCACTCGAGGGAGGATTGCCACTAAGAGAGAACCTAATACTTAACATGTACTTAAAGATCCCCCCTGGATCAAAATTAATTCCCACAGATTGACAATGCTACTGTCTCACTAAACATTATGTTCCCTCTTGGCACATGGGTATCTGTTATAGCAACACACTTGTTGATGTCATGGGATTCATCCACCAGAATCCAAAACTCAACAATAGTGAACAGGCCATTCTCCTGGCAGATGATGACTTACCGGCACAAATTGTGATAACTCGGGATTTCGAATAATCCAAAATTTGCGAATAATTTTTTTTGTTTTATATTAATATTGATTATTAATTTTGTGACAAGTTTTTGTGATACGAGTATCGAGAAAGTCAATTTGTATATTGACTAATAAATTTTAGAGTAGAGTTGTGCTTAACAGCTTTATAAACCCTAATTGTAATTTAGAAAAATTATTTTTCTAATTAAAACCCTAATTCATGGGTTGTAAACCCTAATAACCATTTTGACCCTAACTGTTAAATTAAGTAATTTTAATTAGGAATATTAATCCTAATTAGTAATATTGAATTTTATGATTAGGAAATATTAATATAATTATCGAATCCTAATTATAATTTAGGAGTATTAATTTTCTATTTTAAAAATCGAAATTTAAAAATCTTGGAAATTAAATTACAAACCTAAAGGGTTCAAACCCTAAACCCTAACCCAAATTCTAAACCCTAAGGGTTTGTGTAATTGACAAGAATGCCATTAAAATTATTTTGTTAATGTCAAAAATGCCCTTTATGGATATTTTATTAGATTACTTGTAAATCTTGCCAAATCAAGAG
Organism: Panax notoginseng; assembly: GCA_016801055.1. Classification (NCBI taxonomy): domain Eukaryota; kingdom Viridiplantae; phylum Streptophyta; class Magnoliopsida; order Apiales; family Araliaceae; genus Panax; species Panax notoginseng. Next base: position 2,114,913 of record CM029020.1, on the reverse strand, counting down.
TTGGTGACCAACTATTTTGACCAACGTGACTTAAATCTCAGCAACTCAGCCTCTATGTGACAGCAACACATCAGATCTATCATTATATGATTATATATATAGATTAAAGAGAGAGAAATGCATGTATTTGGCTCATTTTCTTTCTAGCTCACCACCAACTCTTCCTCTCACCAAACCTCCGAAAATTCATAGTATTTCAGTCACATTATAGTCCTCTAAAACATCTAGATTAGATTTAGAAGGACAAGATCAAAGATCTAGCAAGAAGGTATAAACCCTAAATTATTTTTGATCCATGTTACTAAGAAAAATTCTGTGTTTATGTGTTTAAATCAGTGTTAGAAGTTGTTTTTAGTTGATCTATGATGATCCATAATGGATTCATAGCATCAAATGGCTTTAAAATAGTGTTTTCTAAAAACTGTTCTTGAGTAACTTTTGTGGTCTGACAAGTAATGTCAGTCACCATAGATCCATGCTCGTTTAAGATTTTTGTTGTTTTAAGTTTTGAATTTGTAGTCTGGTATGTAGTCTTTAATCTGAAAGTGGTAGCACAACCATTACATGTCTAGATTGCACGATATTCATGGTTAATCATAGTTGACCGACGTTGAACAGTCCATTTCTAGGTAACCCAGAATTGCATGAAGACCGTCTGACAACGTTTTGTTGGCTTGATATCTGACATTTGTTTTGTGTATTGATAATGTTATGGTAACCATGTTGTAGCTTGTATAATTGACTATAGATCTGAGTCTTTAGGCCTCTTAAAACATCAACAGATGGAACAGGGTAGATGGTCAAACTAGGCCAGACGGCCATGACTTAGCGTTTCTGGAATTTTCAGAAACGGGAAGAACATGATTTCTGACCATGTTTGACCGGATCGTATCTGGTAATTTTATTATATTTTGACTGGGATTGTGTTATGTAGTTGTTTATTAACATGGGCACAACATGTTTGAACCAAGAACCAACTTAATTGATAACCAGAATACTTATTTATGTTGGCTGGAAAATGGTACCTTGAAGCTGCATGGATTTCTAGGTTACCCAGAAAGCCCAGGAGCTGTCTGACAACAGATTTGGAAGTCCAGATCTTCTTGTTGTGTTGATGTATGATCTATCTGTTAGTTGATAGTTGTAGTGGTGTATATATACTATAAGATTAACGTTTAAACATGACCCAGAAACATTTCTAGAGGAGATTAAACTTCGGTGAAACAGGGAACCTAGAACACGAAGCTGTCAGTGTTCTTGAGCTCAAGAACACCAACAGCGACGCTTTCTGTCGCTAAAGGCCTACAGCGACGGTTTTGAATTATTTTATTTTCAGAATTTCCGGAAATTATTTAAAAATAGAAATAAATTCTAAAAATTACCAAAAAATAGTTTTAAAAATTATTTTAAATTATGAAAAATAATTTCTGACCAATTGGAATATTTTTTTTTAATATTTATAATTATTTAAATATTAAAAGTTTTAAATTTATTTAATTAGTGTGTTAAATAAATTAGAAAAAAATAATTTAATATTATGAAAAATCATTTTAAATAAGAATAATGTATTTAAAAATATTTTGAGTTATAAAATACAACTTTTAATATTTTTGGAGAATTTTTATTAATAAATTACTATTAATGATATTAGATTTATTTAATTATTATATTAAATAAATGAGTTAAAAATAATTTTATTAATATAAAAATTATTTAAAAATGAGAAAAATATTTTAAGTTATAATTAGTGACTTTTAATATTTGATAATAATTTCATTAATATTTAAATATTAATGGTGATGATTTAAAAATGATTTTAATTATATTAAAAATCATTTAAGTAGAATATAGATGATTTAAAAATATTTTAAGTTATTAATAATAATTTTAATATTTTGACAAGTATAACATTAATATATAATTAAATATTAATGATGATAAGATTATTTGATAATTTAATCATTTAAAAATAATTTAAGTGTTTGAAAAATTATTATAAATTATAATAATTGTTTATAAATTATTAAAAGCTTCCGAAAAATATTATAAATGATATTTGACTTATCTAAAATATTATTGAAGCTTAGAGACCAAGTTTAATTGATAATCAATGTGTTAATTGTTGGATAGGGTGACCAGAACACCGAGAATGAATCGAAATCCCACCAGACCGAAATAGTTAGACTGGATAAGTGTTTATATAGGTTATAAACACTGATGTGATTATGTGGTAATGTGCCTAGGAGAAGTTTGACTGTAGAATACAGTGTTACGTGTTATAAATGATTGTGCTAATTGTGAGACCGACATTGTTGATTATAGGTCTTACGAACGCAGTTAATTATATTGTGTAGCTGTAATCAACGCGAAAGGCAAGTTTCCTAACTCAACCTTGAGTTATATTCATTCAATTATTATAATGGTTAATTATTGCTAATTATACCATGTCTAGGGAATTTATTGTTGATTATTCGCATTTAGTGCATGATTAATAATTCAAATTGAATTACTGATTTGGAGAATATACATTTATAGAATAACTGTTGTTGAATATTCATATTCGTAGAAGATAGAATTGACAGTACAGATAGTTCCTGTTTATTGTCAAATTATATTGAGAAATGTCTTGGTTAATTATTCTGGCTAGACGAACATTTGTTAGAACTTGATAGATTCGAGAAGAGAATTCTGATAAACACGTAATTCATACATTTTATTATCCCTAATTTTGTCCTTTTAATTATATTAGTTTATTAAATTAATATGTTTTATTTTATTTTGTAGGATTTAATATTTGTTGTAATAAAGTCAAAATCTTGATGATCAAGCGATATTTAATGCATTTATTCATGTAAAAAATATCCAAGAAGAATCCTACATGGAGAAGGAAAGAGGTGGACCAATCTTGGTGTGCAAGTCAAATCCAACAGAGAAAGGAAAGTTTATCTAGAAGATCTTTTTGAGGAGTTGATTGGTATTAGGAAGTTGAAACCTACATGAAAAGGGAACAAAAGTGTCCAAGTTTAATAAATCTAAATTAGGGTTCAAAATTATTTTTCCTATAAATAGGTCTCTTATTTTAGAGAGAAAAGTATGAGGTATTGTATTACTTTAGGTTAGGAGTATGAGTAAATTAAATTACGTTTCATTGTACGCTTATTGGAGGATCGTGAATAAAGGGAGTTTTCTTATTTATTTTCAATCTTCTACTTCTTCTTTATTTTAGTTATTTATTTATTTTTATGTCTAGTTAATTTCTTTAATCTAGGATGAAGATGAAATTAAATAATTATTCATAATAATATTTTTTATCTCTTCTATTATTTGTGCTTTTATGTTTAATTGATTTCGCCTTCATATTTCGTTATTGAAATACCTTCGTTTTATAGTTCTTATGTGATTTTAAATTAATTAAGAGGTTTTGATAGATTATTGTTAAGATATGAGTTTTTCATAATCCATGATTGCTCAAAGAAGTTTTGATAGGTTATAGTTAATCCTTAAATTTTCATAGTCTATGCTTGCCCACATTAATTGTAAATTACCAAATTAAAGGGAAGGGAGATCAAAATCATAATTTGAGTTATAAAAATAGAAGAGATTGAATTATATATTATGTTTATTATTTGGCTTAAATATGATTTACTACCCTAAACTATAGGCTATATTCCACTTCGGTGATCCACCTTTTAATTTTGTCAATTAGGTGATTGAACTATCAATTTTTTTCGATTTCATTCAATTGGGTCTGCCACGTCAGAAATTGCTGACGTGACATCCTAATAGGCAGCAGGAGTGCTTATGTGTAAAAATATTATATATTTTTAATGAGATCAAAGGAAAAAAAGGTAAAATAAGAAATAAAACAACTAAAAATTACACAAATAATATAAATTAGTTGTATAATTATTTATTTATAGTTATATAAATAATATAAATTATTATATAAATAATATAATAATTATTTTTTTTTAAAAAACTATGTTTTTTTTTAATTTTTTTTTAAAAAAAATTATGTTTAATATTAATGATAATAAAAATAAAAATACAAGTGCAGTTTTTTTAATAAAAAAAATAATAATTATTTTATTAAAAAAAAAACCAACCAACTGCGTTTTTTTTAAAAATAAAGCAACTGCGTTTTTATTTTTATTATTTTTAATAATTATTTTTATTAAGAATAATAATTATTTTATTAAAAAAAAACCCAACCAACTGCTTTTTTTTTAAAATAAAGCAACAACGTTTTTTTTTAGTTGCTTAATTATTATTTTTTTTATTAAAAAAAACTGCACATTTATTTTTATTTTTATTATCATTAATATTTTTATTTTTATTATCATTAATATTAAACACAATTTTTTAATAAAAAAATTAAAAAAAACGCAGTTTTTTTAATAAAAATAATTAATTTTAATAAAAATAATTATTATATTATTTATATAATAATTTATATTATTTATATAATAATTTATAATATAAATAATTTATATTATTATATAACTATAAATAAATAATTATACAACTAATTTATATTATTTGTGTAATTTTTAGTTGTTTTATTTCTTATTTTACCTTTTTGTTCTTTGATCTCATTAAAAATATATAATATTTTTACACATAAGCACTCCTGCTGCCTATTAGGATGCCACGTCAGCAATTTCTGACGTGGCAGACCCAATTGAATGAAATCGAAAAAAATTGATAGTTCAATCACCTAATTGACAAAATTGAAAGGTGGATCACCGAAGTGGAATATGGTCGTAGTTTAGAGTAGTAAATTATATTTAAGCCTTATTATTTAGTGGATTCAGATTCCTAGATTGTTTCCTCATTATTTGTTTTCATATTCTAGTTAATTAATTCTCTCAATCTTTATTTTTAATTCGCCTAAAATATTAATTAAGGATATATTAAAGAATTAATCTAGTTTCTGTGGGTTCGACCTGTACTTGTCAGTTCTTCAATTCGACATTGTGCACTTGCAGTACATATTTTAACACATCAAATTCAATTGTTATTGATAGATCGATGCCAATTATTTCGACTAGATCGATAAGTAAATAGAATTTGAAATCACAGTATTTCGTTGTTAAATCAAAATCTTGATTCTGAGACTGAGAAGAACAACCTTTTATATAAAGGGAACAAAATTTTTAAGTCGTAATTTGACCATTGCGCGCGACCTATAAGTATTATGCATAATATAGGGTACAAGGAGTTGACCGGCTCTAAGTACTTGCAGAAGGGTATGATTTAATCTTTATGGTTATCTGATACACATGCGTATGTATCAAAGTAAATCTTTGATAGATACCCGAGAAAATAAGTTCTAGATCTAGTGTGATCGCTCAGCATAAATCTGAAAAACATTTCACTTTGTTATTACGTAGAATTGATTCTTGATTATTCAATAGAATATCGTAGAAACTTTGAAAGTGTTGTACTCTTTCATTATTAGATTATTGCATTGCCTAGAAACGAAAAAACTTGTTGTTGATTAACGATTTGTTCAGCTATTTCAAAGTTCACCGAACTTTGGTTTCTTTCTATCAAAATAGATAGTAGGTTCTTATTGATTCGTATACATTTATTGTATGTATTAACTTGCGGGGCAAACTTGTTGCTCACCCTTGCTATAAATAAAACATTTCAGCTAGGAACGAAGAGGCCATCGGGTCAAAGAAGAACAAAAGCAAAGGCAAGATGCTGGAGTAGTTATAATGAACATTATTATTATTATGTTGTATTGTAAACCCTTTTTGTTTGTCTAAGGGGTATGTTTGTAAATGTTAAGGTTAATGGGCCTGGGACTTATGTATTAACAACTTATGTTAATGACTTATGTATTCCTAATTATATTATATATGAATGGGTAGTTAAATGGTATTGTGGATCGTGAACACCAAACTCGGGGGTCAGGTAACTCAAATTTGGGGTGTCACACAAATCATTAGCGTTCTCATTACTAGCTAGTTGAAAAGGTTCATTAGGTCCGATCTTTGGCACAACACTCCATTTGGCAAACGTAGCACCTGCTTCATAGTATTTAGCGCGGCAAGACCCTCAAGACCTTGGGTAGGTCTCACCATTGGTACCAGCTAGCTCAACTGTGCCCTCATCAATTTTAATTCTAGGGAGGACTCCACCTCCCTTAAGAGGATATCACAAAAGGCTTACCTGCAGTAGTACTCTGATAGAGAGTTTCCTCAAAAGGAATTAGGTCGCCGAGGTATTGAAGGCAACAAGGGGTGCAGAAGAAAAGCTCAGGGAAGTACCCTTCTGCTACATTGATACCTGATAGATGTTTGCAATTTGTTTCAGTACGCTCGTCAGCAAGGACACCCCTCTCATGGTTTCCACTGTAAGTAGCATTGACAATGACCTCATCAACACATTTGCCCCTTGCCAAGTATTCGGAAGAACATGTTCTACGCGCATTGCCATTGGCATACAATTTTGCGAGAGATGCTAGCTTCTTTAAAATTTCAGGGTCATTCTTCTCGTCTTTTTTTTAGAACCTTAAGTTCTTGAGTAGAAAAATACCATTAACCATGGATTCCTTCCTAGCACAAGGCGTTCCAAGAGAAAAGAGAACAATTTGTACTACACTCACAGCTTTAGGTTGCTCCATTAAACTTGAGATACCTCCTCTTTCCACTTCAAAACTGTCAAAATTTTATACCGTGTCTCATAATTATTGATCTCAAGTAATATTTCCATTTTTCAAACAATTTGTTTAGTCCAGAAAGAGACTTGTTCATTCCAAGTAACTCATAACATTTTCCCATCTTAAAGAAGAGAGCCTTGACTTAAACTCCCACCATTGTTTCTGATCACCTACTAAAATCTTCAAGAATTCACAAGGCAAGTATAAAATATAGACAAGCAGGAGTAAATTTGAACCTAACATGCATTTAGTTTGCCATTCTAAATGTAAAGCAAGAAGGGTCAAGCACCCTGAAGCCCATTCTGAATGTAAAGCAAGAAGGGGTCAAGCACCCTGAAGCAGCTGTAGCAGTAGACTTATGAGCAACAAAATAGATCAATTTAAAACATTTACTACACCCCACTATGAATGAAAAAGAGCAACAGCCTGGTGCCACCAATCCCAAATAACAACCAGCCATGTTCAGTAAATTGGTCTCGCTCTCGTATTCGAGCGTAAGACTATGACCTGAACCTTTTGAAAGTCCGAGAATCTCATATTCGAGCACATATCAACGCATGACTATGACCTGAACCTTTTGAAAGTCCGAGAATATCATATTCCTTACCGAACTCTGGTTTCTCACCACTATTTTCAAGAGCATGCATACCGTCAATTTTAATTGTAGTCAACTCCAGTATTTGACGGATAGAAGTGCACTGAATTATAAAAATCATGGACAAGTTCAGTGTCTTCAATCCCAACTTTAGTTATTTACATTGTTGCAAAATCATTTATTGTCCCATTAAGTCCATGAGAGAATTTACAAGAATTTATCCTCGAATTGAGATGGGATGCTTCTGCTCACCCCTCCCCAAGTACCAAAGAGAATACCAAACATAAATCTCATCCAAACTTTTAAAACTTGTTAAATCTTTAAAGAAAGCCTTCAAACCAGAGATATCACTCATACACAAGAAGGCACAATCAATGTTGACCGGCCCCCCATTATAATTCTTTAAACATAGTATCAACAATCTACTACAGGAAAATACAATACTCAAGCTTTCCTCTTTCACCTTAATTCAAACCATTTTTGCTCGATTTAGATTTCCAAGAGTTGCCATCCCTCTTAGGCGTTTTATCAAACACTAGATGTCGACATCCATTAATAACAACAAATGGCGAAGATTGAGCAGGATTAAAGTCAGAGACATGATGAGAGGAAATGAGTGGAAAAGGGAAAGTAAAAAAACCGTTATGTTTGGCTCTTGTTCAGTTGTCTCAAAGCATGTGGTCTTGTTTCCAATTTCAAAATTGGCTTTAGTTGTTTGCACCGCTCCCATAGACAGATTTTCTAGGGAATCATACTCATCTGGTGGTTTTGGTTTGAGTTCAAAGTCATAGTCATCTTGCTCTAGAAATTTATATAGTTGGTCTCTAAATAAGCTCACGAGCAAAATCAATACCATTGATACACACATTATGGTAATCGGCTTGGGGTTGTGATTGAAGTCACACACCTTTTTAATTGCAAAATCAGCGACTTGTATGTTTTGAACGAGCATGGAGAGTTGTATGGGGAAGCCATATCGGGTCTGAATTTGCAACTCAGTTGAGGAACAAATGTTTTACTTATTTAGCAAAAAAAAAAAACAAATGTCTTGCTTCTCTTCAATCCCTTTGCTAGTTGGTTGTCTTTTGTGGTCCAATTCTGGTTCAGGAAATCTGTCAAACACCTTACTCCCATTTTGCTAAAATAGGCGACCACCATTCAACATATTTTCTGATTTCTTCCTTCAATCCTTTAATGAATCTATTCATAACCCATTAAGCATCAAATTTCTCTTTATTCCAAGTCTCTGCCCATCTCTTAAGTTCCCAGAATGAACTCTCATACTCAGCAATTGTGTTGAATTGTTGATGATACATAAAGTAATTCATGACGAATTCGTCGGTTTCTTGCTTCATGTCTCCTCAAATGATCCAAAAAAATCAATAGTTTCTGCAGATTGTTTGCTGTTTGATTCCATTGATTGTCTTCCATTTGATTCCACCATGGAATCTCTCAATGAAAACACTATTGTTACTAGATATTGAGTCTCCCGTATAACTCTAGAAATTCGAGAGAAGACAACAGAGACGGACCCAAAAAACTTCATTATACTCGCCCGGCATTATACGGTATAAGGCGGTAACAGTCTAAGCTAGCCCTTTTATTTTGAATTCTTTATAGAGGAGAGAACTAGATGACTGATTCTCGGATGCATTGGATGCGACTGTGTCATGTTCTAGATTAGTAGTTTAGTACACTTATTAGTATAGTCTCAAGACATACTATAGTTCAGCAGGCCAGTGCAACACAACCGACTGCATGTAACTGTTGCCGTTGGTTTATAAGATTGTTAACCCTGAGTGATACGACCAGTCTCAGTATACGTCCAGGAGTGCTGACCCTGTATCTCACTCAGATGAGTTAAAATAATGTAATAACCAAGATCATCAAGTTAGCTAACAGATAAAAACTTTAAAGAAAAATGATATCTATCTAGTGTGATGAATGGAATATACACAAAGATGGAGTATTTTTATTGATTGATCATGTCATATAGGCCCGAGTTGAACATCCAATTGCTTCTATTTAAATTATTCGGAAAATGTCTTATATAGATATTCAATCTATCAAACAAAAATAAGATATGACACAGTCAAATTCATTTATCGATTCAGTAGAAGTCCAAAGAGGTGAATAAGAGTCCCAAGTAACGAGACACATATAAAAAATAGGTATGATTACTACGCTTATTCCTAATTCATAATTTATATGTAAACATAGTATTTATTTAGATACGCTCAAATGACCTCTTGTCATAATGAGAATGTATACAAGTCTATTTCGGTTTAGTCCGGTATAGAGTGAACTTATAATGATAGAATCCACATGATCGTCAGTTTATATATTATATGTTCATAACCCTAGCCCATTCCCATTTTGGGGGAACAAATCTACTAATTTTTTTGTTATAGTTAGCAATAGGGATTTTTAACTAAGAAATAGACCCTAGAAGCTAAAAAGGGTATCATGAACAATTGCAATAATCAATTTTATTTATTTCTAGTATAGGTAGATGCTATCACACATACAATTATACAATTAGTGGAGTCTTTGATTAAAATTTCATGTTCCATATTTGCCCCTAATTTCTACATTAATGTCAGCGATTTACTCACTTTTTATCGATTTACTCTCACTTATTTGCCCTTTCCCTCTCTCACATGGATTTCAAATCATTAATTTGCATGTTATATTATTTATTGTCCATAAATGAAAAAAGGCAATCACATATAAAATCTGCAAACAAATAGTTGTATGTTTTATGATTTTCAAATTTAAGTAAGAAAATTAATTAAATAAAAAATATATATAGATATTTCAGTTTTGCTTTTTATACTATATATAAAAGAATATAGTAATATGCATACAGCTTGTAACTAATTTTTACTCTTAAATATGACTTTCTCTCTACATTTCACTTCCTCCTACAAATGTTAATTTGTTTTTTTTTTCAAAAAAGTTGTTCACTTTCTATTTTTGAATTATGTTTTAGAAAAATTCATTCTCTTTTTCCCATACTTTCACCCTCTAATAATACTCCATTTGTTCAAAAATATAAGCTCAATAATAACTTTTTAAAGTTAATTTACGATATTTTTAAACTCAAAATTAACATGAATTCTATTAATTTTAATAAATACAATGATAACAAATGTAAATTATCTAAAAAATATTACTTATTGTAAAATTTATAATTTCATAATTATTAACTCAATTTTGAGTTTAAAAATATCTTTACAAAATTTCAATTTTCTCTAAAAGTTTTTAAGGAGAATGTGAGTTATAAAAATACTCATGAACTATTTATGATGAAATTGGTTAATGCATGTGACCTATATGCCATGCCAATTTATGTCCACCCGTATATAACCCACTCCATTTACAAGCCATCTAAGTTCAGCTCATTTAAACTCAAATTCATTTCTACCCGTTCAAACCCGTGTATACCCATTTGCCGGGCCTAGTCCAAGCCAACCCCAACCTCCCCCCTAAAAAGGTTGAATTTAAGACTAGATTTTAGGAGGATACATAATAATTAGTTGGCCTAAATATAGATTAATGCCTTGAATTAATATGAATTAAACTCTTAATTTTTTCTACTTTAGAGACTATCTTTTCAATTTTTTTAATTAGAAAATTAAAATTTTAATTTTTTCTGATTACGTCTAATAGACATTATCACGTCAAAAATTAATGGCATAATAACAACATGTGGCTAAAAATACTTGTATAATATTGAATCTCATTTTAACATTTATTTCATTATTTTTTTTATACCAATAAGGTTAAATATAAGAGCATTATTACTTTTTTAAAGTAAATATAATACATTACAAATTCATCTTAAAAAATCATAAATAATTAATATAATGATAAATATTTTAAAATGTATAAATGTACTACTAATTAAAATCTTGTTATTTCATAATCATCAATAATTAATATAATGACAAGTTTACCCTTTTTGGTATAAAAAATTAAGGCCTAAATATAAATTAATACCATGAACTTTAAGTTTATTTCATAATCATATTAATATAATTACTTTTTATACAACACGGTAAAATTGTAAGCAAGTCAATAATTAATATAAATTGTAAGTAAGTCAAACTAAGACAAAAAAAAAATCACTTCCGTCAAGTTTCGAACTCAAAACCACAAACTTACAAGATCAAATAATTGTCCAATTGAGTTTCATGATATAATTATGAATGCGACAACATAAATTTAATTTATACAATCTTCCATATTTAAATCAAAAAAATAATAATAATAAGTGGGTAAAACCTTTTTTGCTTGATAAATACTTTGGATAAAGGAAACACAGTGTTGTTGTATGACAGGTTTTAACAATTATTCATAAAGTTGAGTTTGTATTATAATATTTTGGAGTAAAATGCAAAATCGAAACTAAGACTAAAAAAATCCGCTTCCGTCAATATTTGAACTCAAAACTTCAACCTCATAACTTTAAATAATTGTCCAACTAAGCTTACATAATATAATCATAAATAAGATAACATAAATTTTATTTATACAAGTTTCTCCATTATAAATTGAGTACATTCAATTAACATTTTCATTGCAATTAAAAAAGAAAAGCTTAATATTGAATATTTTAAGTAAACATTTTTAACTTTATTTGGCCAAAAATAACAGTTTATTTTTATGGTAATTAAGATGTTTTAATAAAGGTGCGTCAAATAGTTTTCTCCGACTTGATGAATAGAAAGTGTAAACTAAACTAGTAAATAAGTTAAATTTTGCATTATAATACTGCAACTTAATATACAATTTTTGAAAACAGTTGAATTAAGACAAAGAATATGAGAAATTCTTTTTTTTTCTATAGGCCTCTAGCTATATATCACATTTAGTCTTAAAAAATTATTTTTGTCAATGAAAATATATATTATTAGTACAATTCATAATCAATAAATAAATTAGATAAATTAGATTTGGTTGATGTATTCCTTATTTTAATATGTTAATAAAGATCAAAATATCAAAATATATAATTCATTGTAGTATTCAATAAATGTAATTTTTTTTTTTTAAATCTTATGATTAACAAAATAAATTTAAAACTCCCCCTATAAATCAACATCAGACAAAACTTACTTCCCAACTTATTTATCTATTCTTTTTTTGGTTTAAATGGAAAAGCTTATATAAATAAAAATTTAAGTTGTTTTATTTACAATTACATCATATAGCTTGGTTGGACAATTGATTAAAGTTATAAGATTAAAATTTTGAGTTTGAATCTTAACGGAAATGAATTTTTTAGTCTTCGTTTGACTGATTTACATGTCATAACCAAATGGGTTGGTTATCTATGTAAGACCCCGAATTTTATGAAATAAAAGTATTCAATTTTTCTTATAATTGCACTTCAGTAAATGGTTAAATTGATAAAAAGTAAAAGTTATGGGTGAAATGTAAAATTTTTTTTCAAAATAAATAAGTGGTTATAAAATAATCATTGTTGTCGGAGAATATTCGTTGGTCGTGGAATATTCTTTCTATCGGGGAATATTCGTACGACGGCGCAGCTATTTGTGGGCCCCATAACGAAAAACGGTCGGATGAAGATAACGACAAAAATTGAGTTTTTATAATTAACGGCGTAGTTGTTACCGTTAGCACTGTTGGAATACCCGGTGGTTAAAATACAGTAATACGCATTATTACACAATATTTTTGAAATTATTGATTCTTACGTAAGAAGGCACTACTGAATAATTGTCACAGTAATTACTGTTCAATATTTTATTTTATTGATTCAATAATTGCTGCGTTGATATTTTATATTATTGTTGTTTCAATAATTGTTGTTGCACAGTATTTTCCATTATCAGATCAATAATTCATATTATTTGAATAATATTATTGGATAGAATTATTGGCAATGTCTAGAAAGTTCTGTCTAAGGAGAGGTTTGGTTATCTAATTGTGCGCCAATAAGGAGAAATCCTTATTGAAAAGCCCCCTCTTTTCTGGGAACGGCCTAGTTGTCATAAATGTGATTCTGTAATATTAATTGTGAATAATTAATTATTGATTCATATGATAAGGAAATATTTATTTTATGTGAATATAAATGTTGGATATATCTTGTGGTTTAAAATGAATGAGTTAATGTTGAGGTGTTTTATCATTATTTTTGTCGGAATAGAGGTATTAAAAATTAATCAGGATTTTTGAGATATATTGCGGGGGTTATAATTTTTAATCCGACCGTTGGATCGTTGTGATTTTTGGATATGTTATACATATATAAGTTGAGTATATGTCCACAAATTTTGAACCGTTAAAAATGAACGTATGATTTGTTATGAATTTTAAGAGATGGTTGGTTTAGAAATTATTGAAGTTTCGAAATTTATCATTTTGGTAGAAAATTCTAGAATTGGTGGGCCCCACTCTTGGTTGGTGAATAAATATGCTGAGATTTTTATTCAAATGTGGTGGTGGGAATAGTAGCAGGTAAAGCCATCAGGTTGCAGGTTAAGTCTGCTTCAGCGTGCTAATATTTTCCTATAAATAGAGGGCTAAGTTAGAATTAAAAATCACACCAGAAACATAAGTTTTCTCTCTTTCTCTCTCTATATTATGAAGCATATTTTGTGAGTATTTAGATACTTTGAGAGTTTCTATTTAGTTCAAGTTTCCTTCGGCTTTGCATTCCAGTCAGAAAATACTGCACTTTTGAGGTAAGTGATAGTAAGGGATTTTAAGGGTTATTATGTTTTTCAGTTTGTAATTCTTCCAACCTTCAAAAATTTCTGAAAAAATTTGAAATGATATTTTGATGAGTTTTATTGATTGTGTCCAAAAATGGTGATTTTTGGATGTATATATTAAGAGTTTTGAATTTTACGGGAAAAACTATTTTAAAAGTAACCGCTTATAACTCCTTGTGGTTAACTCCAAAATTGATGAAATTTTTATTGGAAGTATATCTATATAATATTAGTGTACTTTGTGAATTTCGGAATTTTTGGATAAAATTACAATTTATGATAAATGTCTAAATATTCGACTGTTTTGGCCATATGAAAAATAGTAAATATATTTTAAAATTTTTGAGAAAAATATATGTTCAATATGGGACTATATTCTGCTAAATCCCATAAAAAAAATATTTTTGGGACTGATTTGGTATTTTTCATAAAAATAGTCTAGTTATGAGTAAATGAATTAAATATGTTATGTGAAGTAAGAAAATTAGAAAATATGATTTTATGGCTTGAGAATCATATATGAGTTAGATGCAGATTTTTGATGAGGATTTTGGTTATTGGTGATGAAATCTTAAGAGTTGGCATTTTATGATGATTAAATGCATTAATTAGTAAAGTGTAAACAATTTAAATAAATTATTTATAAGCTTAAGAAATATTATTCTTTCAATATCATTATACCGAAATATTGGTATAAATTTTATTGTGGAATTTCTACCTTTTTCATGTCGAGTTACTATTCATGAGTTACTATTCACGATAAAATTAGTTTCTTTTTCTGACCAAATTATAGTTGATTTATGAATATTACTCTTGAGATTAAATTTATATGCTGATTATATTGATTTTATTATCATATATAACATTTTTATAACCCTAATGATGATATTTCTCTTTGACTTGAGTGTAAAGATTGGTAAATTTTTGGTATGATCATGACTATGGGTTCCCTTTGGCCAGTAGTGCAAAGTTGAATTGTTGACTGGTATGATCATGACCATTGAATTTATAATTGAATATCTTTAGCTTAAGTGCAAAGGTGAATTGATCAACATAGTTATAATTATTGTTTATATAAATTCTGAAATTATTATATATTTATTTGAGATATTAATATATTTGGCCTATAGTGCAAATATGAACTGTTGATGAATATATTTGGCCTGTAGTGCAAATATGAACTGTTGTTGAATATCTTTTGTCTGTAGTGCAAAGATGAACTGGTGATGAATATCTTTGGCTCATAGTGCAAAGATGACCTGTGGTTGAATATATTTGGCCAGTAGTGCAAAGATGAATTGTTGATGAATATCTTTGGCCCGTAGTGCAAAGATGACATGTTGTTGAATATCTTTGGCCAGTAGTGCAAAGATGAACAGGTGTTGAGATGAACATGACCAACTGGTGATACAAATGAATATCTTTGGTCGTGGTGCAAAGATGAAGTTATTAGTATGATTATGAACATGAACTGTGATTTGGTGTAACCATGATCTTTGATGTTTCAGGTAAAGATAGGTGATAAAAATTATCTTCATCCTGGATGAGAAGAGGAATTTAGAACTACAATTATGATTATAAGTTATTCATATGATTGTGGACCAGAATTGTTGATTGATGTTACAGGGATAAAATATTGTTGGTGGATTTTTAACATGGAGAAGATAATAGATTTTGTAGTCTATTTGGCTCTTCTAATGGATTGCTCGTTCCGCTGCAACTATGGTTGAAAATTTTTATCATCTACCATATGTTCTAAATATCTGATTTATTACTGATGAAGACTATTGATAATTTATTTATCTTTAGTCATGATATTCTTTACTGGGCTAGTTGTGCTCACCCTTCTGTTTCACAATTCCTTTCAGGTAAAAAGAGTGTAGCTGGGTCGAGCGGGGGTAACAAGGGAATAGAAAGGTTGTAAGACCCCAACTTTTATAAATAAAGATGAATTTTCTATAAATATCATTTTTGAATATTATGGAGTTAATTTGATATAATGTTATAGTTGTGGGTAATATTTATAAATTTTGCAAAGTACGCAAGTTGTTATATAA
Source organism: Panax notoginseng (assembly GCA_016801055.1). Classification (NCBI taxonomy): domain Eukaryota; kingdom Viridiplantae; phylum Streptophyta; class Magnoliopsida; order Apiales; family Araliaceae; genus Panax; species Panax notoginseng. Next base: position 2,098,845 of record CM029020.1, on the reverse strand, counting down.
TATTCGATTGGTCGGAGAATATTCGTTTTAACAGGGAATATTCGTACATCGGCACAATCATTGGTGGACCCCACAACGGAATTATTGTCGGATTGAGAAAACGACAAAAATATTTTATTAAAAATAACGGCGGAAGTTTTACCATTGATACTGTTGAACTACTCGGTAGTAAAAGTACAGTAATACGTGTGGTTGCATAGTAGCACACGGTATTGATTATTAATGCTTATGTGAGAAGTCACTCAGTTTGATTCAATTATTGTCAGTTAATAATATGAATTATTTAGCGATAACGACGTTTTGTTTTATTCGTATTATTAACGTAATAAAACAGAAACATCTTTTTATATAAAACATAATACTTTATTAAAGTTATTCTATAAATAAAATATATTATATTTTATTTAAAAGATTTTTCTTTAAATATGGACCGTCAGATTAAAGTAATCAATCTGGACCGTTCATGGATTAGTACCTATGCATTCTATTTTTCTATAAATAGCAGCTCATTCCTTTATTATTTCTTACGAATTCACTGAACTCTAGAGAGAGAAACTCTAGAGAGAGAAGAAGAGTATTCTGCTACTTAACTACTTTTTTATTTCAGCTCTTCTTTAAAACGGTAAGGGGTGTTATTCTTTCTTATTCATGAAGAGAACTGTTGTTATTCCATTTCTTATTATTCTGTTGGAATAACCTGTATACGCGGTCTACCCTATACTTGGTGACATTCTTCTATTATTCTGTTGGAACATCCTGTCTGTGTGTTTTACACTGGACCTGGTTCCGTCTTTATTATTATTCTGTTGGAACATCCTGTCTGTGTATTTTACACCGGACCTGGTTCCGTCTTTATTATTATTCTGTTGAAACATCCTGTCTGTATGTTTTACACCGGACCTGGTTCCGTCTTTATTATTATTCTGTTGGAACATCCTGTCTGTGTGTTTTACACCGGACCTGGTTCCGTCTTTATTATTATTATGTTGGAATATCCTGTCTGTGCGTTTTACGCCGGACCTGGTTTCATTATTTATTATTCTGTGGGAATAACCTGTCTGTGCGGTCTATCGCATGCATGGTGATTTCTTTTGTTATTCCATTCTTTATTATACTTAGTTGGTTAAGTTTTGACTTCTATACTCCATGAAATTTATGGAATATCCTTGATAATTGCGATTCATCCAGTATCTTTTCATGAAAATATTCTTCTAAGCATTCTTGAATTTTACTCCACAAAGTAGTATCATGTTGACAATTTGGACGTTGTTAATTCTTGGATAAATTAATTCTTGAACTTGTTTTATTGAATTCTTATATCATTGTCATCATCCTCATGTTTATAAAATGTTGAAAGTCATATGTGGCCTGTAGTGCATAGATGGACTTGGTATGATTATGACCAGGGATTATTCAGTATAATCATGACCGTAATGTTACAAATGACGTGGTAAAAGTTCCCATTGGCCCGTAGTGCATTGATGGACAGTTGTTGGCATGATCATGACCATTAATGAATACACGAATATCCTTGGCCGTAGTGCAGGGGTGATTCGATGATGTGGATTATTTTATTAAGCTGAGTCTCAGCGATAACAGTGTTGAAAAACCTTTTAAATCATAGAAGATAGTAGATTTTATTATCTAGTTGACTCTTTTAATGGATTGCTTGTTCCGCTGCAGTTAAACTTGATGTTCGTTATATTTTATCAGTTTAACACTGTTGAAGGCTAATGATAATTTATTCTGCATTATCTTAGTCATAATATTTCTTACTGGGCTAGTTAAGCTCACCCTTTCTTTCACTGTTCTCTTCATGACATGAGAATATAGCTGGGACGAGTCGGGAAACTGAGTGATGAACCAGATGATAGTATTAGTAGTCCTCACTATTCTATGTAATAGTGTGATAATAATTGTAATGAGGACTCCTTTTGAGTATGGATACTCTCTAGAAGATAATATTTGTATTCAAACTCACAGTTTATATTTTATCGTATTGTGCACGACAGTTGTATTAGTAAGTTGTATTTGAATTCTGTACCATGTATCTGGCGACCCAAGATGGGTGATGTATACCTATTTTTGGGGGCGTCACAAAGGTGGTCATCATTTAGTAGTTATATTTGGTGAATAAAATAGGGTGAGGCGAACCCAACGTTGGAAGGGTGTTTTGTCACTATCATATAAGATGTCTAATGACATACAACCTCGTGTCATCATAAGACAGGGTTGTGCTCGTCCACTTGCTGAGTATTTTTACGAGCACTACCTATATAATCTTGGTGTTTGTTTAAAGTATAATTTTCAATTAGAGACAGTGAAGATAATGATATGTCAAGAGAAGACTCACCATTGGAAAGAATATGATAGTAAATTTCTCGTTTTTCTTTGAGGTCTATTGGGTCACCAAGGATAATTCTGTAGCCATATGATATCTATCATAACCTAAACGCATTGCCTCCCATGTACGAAGGTTTCCTTGAGCACTTCCCAAATATTCTAATTTCTAAAACAGTTTTTGACTATACCTTTATGTAAGGTGTCATTGTGAGGTGTTGTCCACGGTTGGGACTTGAGTCACATTTGACATATATTTGTATCCAAACCCACAGCATATGTGTTGTTATATTTTGCACGACAATTGTTGTAATAAAGTTGTAGTTTTTTCTGTACCATGTATTTGACGACTCAAAATAGGTTGGATGGAATGGACCTGTTTTGGGGTTGTCACAATCTATTTTTATTTATTTATAACCAAATGGGTTGGTTAACTTTTTTTATTTATTTAAGTTGATTAATATTTAAAACCATATTTTAAAAAAGAAATATAGGTCCAAAACGGTTAACTATTTTTCGACCCATATTTCATTTCAAATCCAAATCAAAAGTTATTTCCATCCCAGATTCATAAATTTTTGAATAAAAAAAATAATATTATGATTATGTATATACCTCTACCTCGCACCTTCTCCAAAAAAAACAATGATTATGTATACAAATACAACTCCGAGCCCCCACCCACCTCACCCCACCCACCCCATCCCATCCCACCCCATCCGACCCGACCCGACCCGACCCAACCACTCCCCTCTAGTCTTAAAAAAATAAAATTTACTAATTATGTATATACTCCTTAGGCCGCCCACCTCCACCCTCTAAAAAATATTATATTTATTGATTATGTATACCTCCACTCCTCTACTCCAAAAAAAATAATATTTATTGATTATGTATACTCCCGCCTACCCGCCTCCCTCCCCCCAAAAAATAAAAATAAATATTCATTGATTATATATATAACCCACCCTAACCCCATCACGCTCCTGCCCACCCCCAACCCAAAAAAAAAATACTACATCTGTTCCTAAAATATTGTGGTTTAAAGTTTTTGTACATGGATTAAGAAATTCATTTAATACTATCATTTAACAATTAAAATTTATTTGAAATTATATCACTACCCCTTTGTGGAAAGTTGAAAACTATTAATACAAGGGAGATAATTTTTGGGACGAGAAAAGGTAGGGGTAATATTGGAAAGTAAATAATTTATTCTCCTAAAAAGTTGTAAACGACAAATATTTTGGAATAAATTTTTTATTTTAAAACGACAATCTTTTAGGAATGGAGGGTGTAATATTTATTGATTATGTATACCCTCACTCCGCCCACACCCAAAAAAAAATTAATATTCAATGATTATGTATACACTTTCAACTCAAAAAAAATATTAAGTGATTATGTATATACCCCACCCCCGAAAAAAATAATATTTAGTGATTATGTATACATTCTCCACCCCCAAAAAAATATTCAATGATTAATTGATTATGTATATGTAAGACCCCGAATTTTATGAAATAAAAGTATTCAATTTTTCTTATAATTACTATTCAGTAAATGGTTAAATTGATAAAAGTTTAAAGTATTGGGTGAAATATGAATTTTTTTTTTCAAAATAAGCAAGTGGTTATAAAATAATCATTGTTGTCGGGGAATATTCGTTTGGTCGTGGAATATTCTTTCTGTCGGGGAATATTCGTACGACGGCGCAGCTATTTGTGGGCCCCATAACGAATAATTGTCGGGTGAAGGAAAATGACAAATTTGAGTTTTTACAAATAACGGCGTAGTTGTTACCGTTAACACTGTTAGAATACCCGGTGGTTAAAATACAGTAATACGCGTTATTGCACAGTAGCACACGGTATTGCACAGTATTTTTGAAATTATTGATTCTTACGTAAGAAGGCACTACTCAATAATTGTTACAGTAATTACTGTTCAATATTTTATTTTATTGATTCAATAATTGTTGCGTTGATATTTTATATTATTGTTGTTTCAATAATTGTTGCTGCACAGTATTTTCTATTATCAGATCAATAATTCATATTATTTGAATAATATTATTAGATAGCATTATTGGCAATGTCTAGAAAGTTCTATCTAAGGAGAGGTTTGGTCACCTAATTGCGCGCCAATAAGGATAAATCCTTATTGGAAAGCCCCCTCTTTCCTAGGAACGGCCTGGTTGCCATAAATGTGATTCTATAATATTATTTGTGAATAATTAATTATTGATTCACATGATAAGGAAATATTTATTTTATGTGAATATAAATGAGGGATATATTTTTGTGGTAAAAAATGAAGGAGTTAATGTTGAGGTGTTTTATCAGTATTTTTGTCGGAATGGAGGTATTGAAAATTAAATTAGGGTTTTTGAGATATTTTGCGGGGGTTATAATTTTTAATCCGACCGTTGGATCATGGTAATTTTTGGATATGTTATACATATATAAGTTGAGTATATGCCCACAAATTTTGAACCGTTAAAAATGAACGTATGATTTATTATGAATTTTACGAGATGACTGGTTCAGAAATTATTGAATTTTCGGAGTTTATCATTTTGGTGGAAAATTCTAGAATTGGTGGGCCCCACTTGTGGTTGGTGAAGAAATGTGCTGAATTATATTTCAAATGTGGTGGGTGGGAATAGTAGCAGGTAAAGCCATCAGGTTGCAGGTCAAACCTACCAAAATTTTCCTATAAATAGAGGGCTAAGTTAGAATTGAAAATCACACCAGAAACATAAGCTTTCTCTCTTTCTCTCTCTAGATTATTGAGTGTATTTTGTGAGTATTTAGATACTTGGTGAGTTGCTATTCATCAGTGCAAGTTTCCTTCAGCCTTATACCAATCAGAAGTATTGCTCTTTTGAGGTAAGGGATTGTAAGGGATAGTAAGGGATAGTAAGGGATATTAAGGGATTTTAAGGGTTGTTATGATTTTCAGTTTCGTAATTTTTCTGATCTTAAAAAATTCTGGAAAAATTTGAAATGATATTTTGATGAGTTTTCTTGATTGTGTCCAAAAATGGTGATTTTTGGATGTATAGATTGAGAGTTATGAATTTTATGAGAAAAGACTATTTTAAAAGTAACAGCTTATAATTCCTTGTGATTAACTCCAAAATTGATGAAATTTTTATTGGGAGTACATGTATATGATAGAAGTATACTCTGTAAATTTCAGAATTTTTAGACAAAAGTACAATTTTTGATAAATGTCTAAATATTCGGCTATTTTGGCCATATGAAAAATAGTAAATGACTTTTAAAAATTCTGAGAAAAATATATGTTCACTATGGGACTATATTATGCTAAATCCCAGAAAAGAAATATTTTTGGAACTGATTTGGTATTTTTTATGAAAATAGTCTAGTTATGAGTAAATGAATTAAATATGTTTTGTGAGGAAAGAAAATTGGAAAATAGGATTTTATGGCTTGAGAATCCTATATGAGGTATATGCAGATTTTTGATGAGGGTTTTGGCTATTGATGATGAAATCTTAAGAGTTGACATTTTATGATGATTAAATGCATTAATTAGTAAAGTGTAAACAATTTAAATAAATTATTTATAAGCTTAAGAAATGTTATTCTTTCAATATCATTATACCGAAATATTGGTATAGATTTTATTGTGGAATTTCTACCTTTTTGAGTCGAGATTACTATTCACGAGTTACTATTCACGAGTTACTATTCACGACAAAATTGATTTCTTTTTCTAACCAAATTATAGTTGATTTATGAATATTACTCTTGAGATTAAATCTATATGTTGATTATATTGATTTTATTATCATATATAACATTTTTATAACCCTAATGATGATATTTCTCTTTGACTTGAGTGTAAAGATGGGTAGATTTTTGGTATGATCATGACTATGGGTTCTCTTTGGCCAGTAGTGCAAAGTTGAATTGTTGACTGGTATGATCATGACCATTGAATTTATAATTGAATATCTTTAGCTTAAGTGCAAAGGTGAAATGATCAACATGGTTATAATTATTGTTTATATAAATTCTTAAATGATTATATATTCTTTGAGGTATTAATATATTTGGCATGTAGTGCAAATATGAATTGTTGAGAAATATCTTTGGCCTGTAGTGCAAAGATGAATTGTAGATGAATATCTTTGGCATGTAGTGCAAAGATGGTCTGTTGATGAATATCTTTGGCCCGTAGTGCAAAGATGACCTGTTGTTGAATATCTTTGGCCAGTAATGCAAAGATGAACTGTTGACGAATATCTTTGGCCTGTAGTGCAAAGATGACTTGTTGATGAATATCTTTGCCCCGTAGTGCAAAGATGAAGTTATTAGTATGATTATGAACAGGAACTGTGATTTGGTATAACCATGATGTTTGATGTTTCAGGTGATGAAAATTATCTTCGTCCTAGATGAGAAGAGGAATTTAGAACTACAGTTATGATTATGAGTTATTCATATGATTGTGGACCAGAATTGTTGATTGATGTTACAGGGATAAAATATTGTTGGTGGATTTTTAACATGGAGAAAATAATAGACTTTATAGTCTATTTGACTCTTCTAATGGATTGCTCGTTCCGCTGCAACTATGGTTGAAATTTTTATCATTTACCATATGTTCTAAATCTCTGATTTATTATTGATGAAGGCTACTGATAATTTAATTATCTTTAGTCATGATATTCTTTACTGAGCTAGTTGTGCTCACCCTTTTGCTTCACAATTCCTTTCAGGTAATAAGAGTGTAGCTGGGTCGAGCGAGGGTAACGGGAAAATAGAACGGTGGTCTCTAGCTGTGGATGTTCTCCCGAAGCAGTATAGAAAAGTTCATTTAGTAGTTATATTTGGTGAATCCAATAGGGTAAGGTGTACCCAACGTTGGAAGGGTGGTTTGCCACTATCATACAAGATGTCTAACGACATACAACCTCGTGTCATCATAAGACAGGAATGTGCTCATCCACTTGCTGAGTATATATACGAGCACTACCTATATAATCTTGGTGTTTGTTTGAAGTATAATTCTCAGTTAGATACAGTGGAGATAATGATAAGTCAAGAGAAGACTCACCATTGGGAAGAATATGATAGTAATCTTCTCGTTTTTCTTTGGGGTCTATTGGGTCAACCAAGGATAATTCTGTGGCCATATGATATCTATCATAACCTAGACGCATGGCCTCCCATGTACGAAGGTTTCCTTGAGCACTTCCCAAAGATTCTAGTTTCTAAAACAGTTTTTGACTATACCTTTATGTAAGGTGTTATTGTGAGGTGATGTTCACGGTTGGAACATGAGTCACATTTGATATATATTTGTATCCAAACTCACAGCATGTGTTGTTGTATTTTGCACGACAATTGTTGTAATAAAGTTGTAGTTATTTTCTGTACCATGTATTTGACGACTCAAAATGGGTTGGGTGGAATGGACCTATTTTGGGGTTGTCACAGTATATACCTCCACCCCCACCCCCACCCCCACCCCCACCCCCACCCCTAAAAAAAATAAAATATTTAGTGATTATGTATATATGATATATTTAATAATAATTTATTTAATTAAATTATAATAAAAATAAATTTAAAATTTAAAATATGAATCGACCTATTTTTAAATCATAATTAACTCATATTAAAAATAATTAATATATTTTTAATTCTTAAATTGAACCATAATTATTACAGGTGTATTCGCCACGCAGGCTTAAGCAGCAAGTTTGTTACCCAAAACGACGACGTATCCTCAGGCTTCTGAGAAAATAATGGAACGAAATGGTACAAGGATCTGACGATGAATTGTTACTTCCACACAAGCGAACGGTTAGGATTAAAAGCCAGACCCTTCCTTATATTGGTAGGGATTCTCCACAAGCCCTAATATTATAGTACTTTATAAGTTCTTCAGCTGCCGGAACTGGAATTAGCAGCTGTTCTGATCCAATGGATACTTACTTGACTCTACAACCTTCATCAATTTCTTCTATGGACTTTTCTATTTCACAATTAAATGTTTAAATTAGATTAATTTGATGTATACATAGATGTGTATCTACTTATGTTTACATTATGTTATGTTATGTTATGAATACTGAAAAGGGGCATAAACGTACACACTTGTGGAACCAGAATATTTTTAAAAGGTTCAAAATACATCGGTAAAAAAATTATTTATTGACGGTTGGAATGCGCTGTACGACTGAGAAGAGGTAATTATATCTGCAACTCTGCATAGTTTGAAAAAGGTTCAAAATTTTGGTCAATATCAAAATTTATGTGAAATAATTTTTTTATTTCATGTAGGGATTTATGTAGAAATATTAATTTTTATATAAAAATATCAATTTTCTATATAGAACAAAGAAAATTAATCCAGAAAGAAATCACAAGAGGAGAGTCTCTGAAGTTTAATGATGTTTAAAAATATAAAATGTGTGTAGAAAATAATTTAGTAAATAAAAAACTTAGTTTTTGTGATCATTCTTTAACATAAAGTAGCGACTTAGATTTAATTGTGTTTTAAGTTTCTTTCATATGAATTTCACTGTAAAACTACTACTATTATATATATATATATATATATATATATATATATATATATTTATTGACTATTAATATATGTATTCTATTGACTATTAATATATGTATTAATATATAGCATGTGCATAATTTTGGTGGTTCCGCTCATGAACGTACGTGTCGGAGCTATGAAGGAAGAAGCACTCGGATGTGATGAAGTTTCTGCAGAGGGTTAGGTGTTGGGAGTACCGCCAACTTCCTTCCATTGTGAGGGTCACTCACCCTACCCTACCCGATAAGGCTCGTCGCCTCGGCTACAAGGCCAAGCAGGTATGGTCTTTACTCAGAAATGCTTGTAACTTATTAATGACTTCCTCATTCACACGCACCTCTCTCGTATCTATACATAATATGTTCTATTCTTATAAATATCATTTGATGATTTGAAAGTGTTTTGTATTTAGGATGAATGCTTTATATCTTCTGCTTAATTTTACTGATATGAATTAGTGTTAAGCTATATAGTTTATTAGGAATGGTTCACTTTAACTAGTTTTCTACCAAATGGACCTCTTAGTTTGCTTATATATCAGAATTGATTCTTCAATTTGAAATATATTCATCTTGATTCTTGATTTTGTGGGGAGTGGGGGATTTCAGTCCATGAAGACACTCGCTGATGTACCTCATGCTATAGAGGGGAATATTTATGACATTTTATTCAAATGAAATTTGAAGAATATAAATACATAATACTATATGTATATATTATGTTTATATCTACACTTCCATCTATTTATATTTTCTTGTCATTTTTCCACATATCTTTTGTATTGGCAACTTTGATAAGTGTTGGATTTAATTGTGCTCCGTGTACCATGTGTGGACTTGGATTCTCCCCCTTTTTTGGGGCTTTTAATGAATTGTTTACTTTTCAAAATAAAAAATAAAAAAAACTGTTAGCTCTGACTGAGTTTCATTGTTTGTTTGTGATGATTATCTTTCATGATGATATATGTATATATTAAAAAGAAAACACCTGTGTAAATAAATTTTATACTTTTTGTGGCAATGATATGCCTTTTATACCGTCTCTTTCTAGCTCTCTTAAGAATTAGCCACATGATGATGGATCTCCCTGTGCTGTGGCTTTCTTTAGCTTTCTTTGAGTTGCATCTTATCTCTGCAAAAAGTCAGGTAATATATCCTAGCAATCAGATTAGCTCAGCATTACATATATATTAAAAATCAATATTTTATTGGATCATCTTACGCGTGGCCAGGTTATAAAGGCGCAGGTAAAAATTACTTTTGTTTTTTACACCTTCAAATTTTACTACTCAAATGTTCTCCGTCAGTTGGGCCATGAAGAATATTTTGGTAGATTATAGAAAATCTTTTATGATAGTTATTCCAGGTCTGATTATGTCTTAACTGGGAATATAATTCCAATGGTTTACATTACATGAATTGTTGTCAAATTTTGCAATTAGTAAATACATGCAAGTATACACGGTCGACAAGTAATATAATGATAAGAAAATAGTCGATTCCACGAGAAATTATCACTAATATTTACCAATTACCAAAATTATATCAAATTAACCTTATCTAAACAAATGATTTATGATTATAAAATAGAAATTATTTTAACTAAAATTTAAGTTACTGAACAAAGATCTAATATCAGATTAAGATGTTAAGATTATAATTTTTCCCAACGTTTCATCTAAATCTCTTCACTCTCCCTTTTAATTAAATAATCATTACAAATCGTTAACCGAGAATTCAAAGTTATTTATAAGCTTCTTCCAAAGAATAGATAAAAATATCCCTTGTAATTAAATCACTATATTCCTATGTGAAAAAATTAGAACAGATTCTCATTAAACTCAGATTCTCCCAACAGTTGCATTCAACATATAGGTATATTCCTATCCTATACACAATTCATGCTATTCAATCCTAAGAAGAATAAGCTAGATGTATTTTATTATATTCAGATCTAAACCCTATCATATTCACAGTCAAGGCGGGATCGTTGTTATATACCCCTATAGCTACATTTCCGACTCGATCGTAGCTATAGCTCGTCGCCTTTTCCTCGATTTCTAGTAGTGATATATATGGCTACGATTACATATGATAAGGAAACCACACATTTGTATGAAGACATTTGGACACAACTGCCCTAATGAAATTCATGTAATACCTAAAATTTCAAAATAAAAAGGGTGCAAGGGAAGGGGAGGACCACAATGAAAAGCCCCACGAGAAATCCCGATCCAAATTCCTTCGGATCGGTGCTATATCCATGATTCTACTTGCAATCGGATAGGCGAGGGTTAAAGGAAAGTTACAACGAGAAAAATCAGAAATATCGTCATAATACACATCGGGATTGAACTTTCCCCCCTAAAAAGTTGGATACGATCCACAACTTAAAGTGAAACAATCTCATCAACAGCAGCCTTAGAATCTCATCAACAGTAGCCTTAGAATCGTTTGAGTCAGGGGTACTAGTTTCATTAGAAGAATCTACATACATTGAGGGTACAAAATGACATTGGAAGAATAACAAAAATGGAAATATAAAGCAAAAATAGTGTAAAAATGACGAAAAGGTGGCAACAAGAAATAGCCCTAAACGCTGATTCTGTGGAAAAACTAGAATTACCAAATTGTGGAGAAAGGAAAGTGTTTGGATTAAAATAAAGAAGGCAAAAAAGTATTCAAATGTAAGGAACCGCGATTTATATCGCTAAAATAGATGGTTGAGACGAATTGATGTAGAACTATCTGCAATTCCCAAGAAGAAGGATAGTCGCGCGTGCCTTAAAATTCAGCCCCTCGTGTGCTAACATAGGTTGCCACTATATAAAATTGATAAACCATCACATCCACATTTAATGTAGGGCAAAGAGTAGACGTTTCATTAACCCATCATATTAATAAACCCCCAACATCGCATGTTCGCACTCATCTACTCTTTCAACCCATATTAAAATGAGTTAAAGTTATCCTTCAACCCATTAAAATGAGTTAAAGTTGTGAGGGTAATGTTAGGATATACTAGCTTCGAGAATAAATATATCATGTCTTCGGGTCTGAAATTGTTTGGATTGGAAAGAATATCCGCTAGATACAAGGGACTGAAATTGGTTTATGTGTCGATGAAAGTGGTGAGAAATTTATCAACTTCGTTCGGATCAAATGAAGGAAAAAGATTATGGGAGAATGAGCTTATTATGTGGAATAATAAGGCAAAAGGTGTACTTATCATAATACAAATTATTGAATTATTGCGATTTGAAAGCGTCGCTACATTTTGTAACAATAATTATGACGAGAAAAAAACCGACGGCAAAACTTTTAGCTCTTGAGAGAGATTGGTCTAGTTGGTTTAAGTTTTTCTACAACATTCGTCCTAAACTAAACACAGTTTATGCACAGGATCAGGATCTGCTGGACTTTTCTTTAAAAGAAATAATTTGAGAGGAAGCCAAATTAGAAATTCGAATATTGAAACACCCGCCGAATAATGCAAATGCTAACGGGGATACAAACGTGAAGGGAAAGGAAAATGTGCAATGGGCAAGTCACCGAAAGGAAAGTATTCTCCTAGAATACACAAATGACTTGGTTGGCTTATCTGGTAGATTATACCAATCTACCAGAGTGTAGATATATCTTGTCCCCAATTGAGAAATTATGTCTATTATATAATGACTTGGGTCAACTTTTCTCATTGCCAATTGGTTTTGAGTTAGAAAGTTTGATGTCTTTATATATTAGATTTTGAAACCATTTTATAAATCTAACACGGAGGAAAGTTAAATAGTGGTCAGATTGTATTTTGTATATGCTATAAATTAGGTTTTAAGATGATTTTTACTATTATAAGTAGTAGAATTTGTTTACTCCATTTGAAATGGCAGAAGAGAAATTGAAATTATTGATGCGACAAACGAGTAAATTGTTCACTTGTTCTTGATGGCATGATAAAGTTATCTATAAAGAATGTCACTGTGGGCTGAGCACCTTGAAAAGAATTGCTTCAATGAGCCAGAGAGAGTGTGGAGGGTTAATGAGGTGGTTGAATATAATTGGAAAAGACACAATAGAGAATTTTACACCATTGCAAGGCCTTCTCAAGTATCCGATTGACGTAGATGTTAATGGAAAGGTGGGTCCATTACCTGGACACGAGACTTTTCCAGACGTTGGGGGTAAAGTACTTGGATCTCATTCCCTTGGTATCCCAGATATTCAAATGACATGATATCAATCCACCTTTACATTCATATGTGATTGATAATGTAAAGTTGGCGTAGACTATGCTTACCTTTTCAATTATTAAATTGAAGTTTTGTCCGGTATTGTATTTTATGCGTCACTTTGTATATCTTTAAGGTGAAATAAAGATGTCAAAAGTAGGGAAAGGAATGATAATTATAAATTTACGACAAAGTTTGTCATTAGTTTTTTCATGCAGCTGGATTTGAACATGGTTGTAATCAAGGTATGCAAATCATGTTGCGCTAAACTACCTGTGCCTGTTATAGTAAAGTTGTTTTATGGCAACTTCTTTTCTTTCCAATTGAATGTTGATGGCCCTTACTCAAGTTTCAAGTTTCAAGTTTCCTAGGGATGTCATTTTCAGTTTGATTAATTGATGCTCAAAATTAGTGTGTATTTCTTTGCAGTACATTACAAAGCAAACATGTGATAGTACTACCACATCAGTGGCGTGTGATAAATTATTTCGTGATACATTTATAAAATAGAATGCTAAGTATGCAATGTAAACATGAAAGCAACTATACATGGAGCTGTTCATGTAATTTCACAGAACTTCAGTTACGGTTTTGCGGCCGACAATAAATAAGTGTTTCCATGCGTACAACAAGTAAAACACAAGAAATCCTACTGCTGTATGAGTTACAAAACAAGTTGATGCTACTCATATTATAGCGAAGATCATTTAAGACCTAATTTATTGTTTATGCAAAATACAATCCGACTACTATTAAACTTTTAATATATTAGATTTATAAAATAGGTTCACAGTCTAGTATATAAAGACATCAAGCTTTCTAACTCAAAACCAATTGGCAATGAGAACAGTTGGCCCAAGTTGTTATATACTACACTTATTTTTTCAAGGTATTCAATGCGGGACAAGATATATCTACAACACTCTGGTATAATCTACTTTCCTTTGGGTGACTTGTCTGTCGCACATTTGCATCTCCGTTCGCATTTGCATCATCTGGCGGGTGCTTCAATAATCGAATTTCTAATTCGGCTCCCTCTCGAGTTACTTCTTTTAGCGAGAAGTCCTACATCTCATCCCGATCCCGTGCATAAACTATGCGTGGTTTAGGATCAATGCACAGAAAAACTTCAACTAACTAAACCAATCTCCCTCGAAACCTAAAAGTTTTGTTGTTGGTTTTTCTCCATTATAGTCATAATTATTGGCGCTTTCAAATCGCAAGGATTCAACAATCATTTGTATTATGATAAGTATACCTTTTTCTTTATTCTTCCACATAATATGCTCATCCTCCCATAATATTTTTTCTTCGTTTGATTCGAATGAAGTTGATAAATCTATTACCGCTTGTTTGATTGACTCATAATCCAATTTCAGTCTCTCATACCTAGCAGATATTCTTTCCAATCCTCGAGGACCAATATAAGAATTGGTACGTATAGGGCATGAATTTGGAGCTTTGACAACACTTTTTATGTTCTTCCTCCCAAAAACACATACCACATACCACTGCAGGGTTTCTTTTTTATGCTCTTCCGGGTTTCTTCTTTAAAAGCAATCAGATACGAAGAAAAAACTTCAAAAGCAAGTTCTAGATGGTGGTTACTCGCAAGAAGAATCAACTGAAATTTTTTACGAGTACCATCTCATTTGGAAGAATTAACAGACCATTGGTTCATGATTTGCAATTTAATTGCCCTCTGATCCTGTACATCAAGTCCAAAAAAGCTTTTTCCCCAAGTTCTATATTAAATTCCTCTACAAACTTGTACATTTGGACACTAGAGACACTGTAACAATGAAGAAAGATGATAAGAGACTTGAAAAAAAGAATCAAGAATCATTACAAAAATTTAGAAGAACAAAAAGGAAATCAAGATTTTTCAAAATCACGGGAGCCAAGAAACTTTACCTGATCTGTTTTGAAAATCAAGAATGGTAAGAAGAGAGAGAAAAGGGAAGGAAGAAACTTTTCAAATTCAGGAGAACCAGAAACTTTAATTCATCTGATATTTAACTTCACACAAGTATGCAAACTAGTGGATGAACAAAGGGTAAGAGAACAGAGAAATGAAATGAAAGAAGAGGAAGAAACAAGAAACTTTCCAAAAAAAAATTCGAATTCAGGGGAAATTAGTATGATATTGTGACTTCACGTATAAATGTGTAGTTATATTTTGAGTAAAGGGTAAGAGGGAAATTAAAAATGAATTATATTTTGAGAAAAGGTTAAGATAGGAGAGAAATTGAAGATCAAGAATGACAAGAAGAGGAGGAAATAGGGAATCAAGAAACTTTTCAATAAATATTTCAAATTTAGGGTAAGCAAAAACTTTAATTGGTCTGATATTGTGACTTTATGTAAAGCAAACCATTTGAATTATATTTTAAGTAGAGAGGATGAGAAGAGGAGGAAAAAGCAGGGATATATTTTCGTTCGCAACAAGTCAGAGATATAGTGTGAAATTTTGAATGAAAAACGAAAATAACCGTGCGTTTAATTTTTGTGGAGGGTTAAGCTGGGGAATAAGTTAGGTTGTGTTTATTTTGGCTAGACGGTTATAAGTTGGCTAATTCGTACAAATTATGTTTTTTTAGTGTAATCATTATGGTGAATGAGATTATTTTAAAAAGTTTTAATGTCTTAAAATTAAAATATTATGGATTAAATAAAAAAAAAATTTAATTGTATTTAAGTCTACACGTTATTTTTATGTTATTATTAATTTGTTAAAATATGATACATTAATTCGTATAACCAATTTGATTTAATTATCCAGTTTTTGATTGTGTGCTTGTGTGTAAATCGAATATAGCATGTATGTATAATCTTTTACATGAAATATGTGGAAAGCTTCTATTGTGGAGAGCCGAGATTTTTAGTTAACTATTTTGAAATTGACCCTTAAAAGAAGTCTGAGGAGGTAGAGTAATAATGTAGATCCTATCAGAATTTCTTTGCAAAAAATAATCTGACTGTGTTTGGATCATGTGACCAAATTGGAGAGGTCTTTGGGGAAATTCAAGTTGTTAACAGTAATATTTCTCTGGTTTTGATCACAGGTCGAAGGAAAGTCGATTTGATCGGCAGTTCAAATTAGCAACGTGACACTAATAAACATTTGGGGCACATCAAGTTTGAGGTGAATATCAAATGTAGCGGAGCTGCGCCTTGCCAAAGATTCAAGTTGGAGAATATCAATTTGGTATCCAATAAGCTCAAGGTACAAGTAACATCATCTTGTTCTATTGTCAACGGTCAATCAATCGAAACACAACAATCTTCAGGATGTTTTTAGCCAGTCATTAATTTCTGCCACATAATAGTTGAAAATTGTTATTTTTACTAAGAAAAATTAATATTTTTAATGTTTCTTGTGTTAATATCAATTTTCTATTTAGTATTATAGGTACTACTTCCTTTGCGTGTGATTATTTTGGGTTCGGATTTAACTTTATGGTGATTTTAGTAGATGTAGAATTTGAATGAAATCCAGTTGAAATCGATTAAAACATTCTTAGCTTTATTTAAGATAAAGGCATTAATAATTAATAATTACATAATATTTCACCAAATAAAGCTAAGAATGTTTTAATATACTTTAACCGGATTTCATCCCATTTCTACACCAACTAAAATCACCATAAAGTTAAATCCGAACCCAAAATAATCACATTAAAGTTAAATCCGAACCCAAAATAATCACATGTTAAAAAAAGGAAGTGGTATTTATAATACTAAATAGAAAATTGATACTAACACAAAAAACATTAAAAATAATGAAAATAACAATTTTCGATTATTATGTGGCATAAATTAATTACTGGCTATAGATATCCTGGAGGCTGTTGTGTTCCGATTGATTGACTGTTGACATTAGAACACGATGATGTTATTTGTACCCTGGGCTCATTGGATATTAAATTGATATTCTCCAACTTGAAATCTTTACAAGGCGCAGCTCCGCTACATTTGATATTCATCCGCAACTTTTGATCTTGATGTTCCCCAAATGTTTTTTAGTGTCACGTTGCTAATTTGAACTGTTGATTGGGCCTATAAAATCAATGCTTATGCTCGGAAATATGCAACAGAGGGCTAAAGAGGTTTTGGTTAGCCGGGTTAGAACGGTTTTTGTACAAAAATGGGTTATTGGTCCAAACCGGACCAGAGTTCCTTTTTTCCGGTTTGACCACCGGTCCGGTCCGGGTCTGAAAACCATATGAACTAATTCATTGATACCAAATTGCTGGATGATCAAAGTCCAGATGTTTCTAAAATGTGGTACCCTCCGCCTGAGAAAACTCTGTCATGCCTTTCAAAGTTGTATCATTCTTTTCTGCTGACTATAAAAGTGTCGCTAGCAAATCAGGGATCTCGGTTGCTTCAGCTGAAAGTGAAGGAATGGTTTCATCATCCTTGGTAGTACTAACTAGTCCAGAGGTGAATGGGTTGAAATTTGAGGAATTGTTAAGATCGCCGGCTGAGTTGCTTGGGAGAGGAAAAAATGGTAGTGTTTATAAGGTGATATGTGTAGATCAAGGATTGAATTTGGCTGTGAAAAGGATTAAGGATTGGACAATGGCTCATGACCATTTCAAGCAGAGAATGAAGAGATTAGACCAAGTGAGGCATCCAAATGTGTTGCCGCCTATCGCCTTCTACTGCTCCAAACAAGAAAAGCTTATTGTCTATGAAATATTAACCCAATGGAAGTCTCTTCAAGCTTCTCCATGGTAACTTAATTCCACTCTTTCATTCCCTAAATTTGTTGTTTTCTTTAAAATTTCTCTTTTATTTTTCATTATTATTTTGTGAGTGTACAATAACATATCCAATCAGGGCTACCCCAAAACTCATATCTCATAATTCTTGACAGTTGACACATGAATTTGGTCCTATATTGATCTCTGATTTAACCAAGTAGAGACTGACTTGACCAATTCTCTGTTTGTTTATTCGAAAACTTTTTCCGATTTTCATGGGTTTGTTTATTCGAAAACTTTTTTCAGAAAACATTTTCCAATTTTCAGGGGTTTGGTATAACACTGAAAAAGTAAACAACAGAAATCAGTGCACATTTTAACTTAGAAAGATGACATGCTACTGTTAAATCAGCAATTCATTTTTCAGAAAGCAAAACAAATCATTTCCGCTGAAAATGTTCCCCAATAATCACTCATTCTTGCTGCACTAATTTTATTTTATGGGATAAATATGAGGTACAACTATAAATATGTAAATAACAGGAGAACTAGTGAACCAAGCCTTTGACTGGAGCAACAGGCTTGGCCTAGCAGCCACCATTGCCAAGGCCTTAGCTTTCATGCATGAAGAGCTTCATGAAGAAGTAATTGCCCATGGTAGAAAATCAAGAACTTTCAATAGTCTCCGGTGTAAACAGCTTCCTAGCCACACAACAACAACAATAGATGGTTTCCTGCCATTTTGGACATATTAGTATGCTTCATGAAGAAGTAATTGCCCATGGTAGAAAATCAAGAACTTTCAATAGTCTCCATTGTAAACAGTTTCCTAGCCACACAACAACAACAATAGATGGTTTCCTGCCATTTTGGACACATTAGTATGCTACTTTGATTTTATAAGGTTCTTGCAAGTTGAACTACCCATATCATATATTGGTTGTAGTCTAAGGAGCAGAACTTGCTCTTTTCAGAATTCATGCAACTTCATGAACTAATTCATTGTTACCAAATTGCAGGATGATCAAAGTCTGGATGTTTCTAAAAGCTCATACTTCTTACATTTTGGGTTTGTAATTCACATCTATATGATTTATATTGTTGGCCTTTTGTATGGTTTTTGTTACAAGGTTTTACGAAGATGTCTCATATGTCTATTACAGAAACTGTGGAGTGGATTGCCATCTGCGAACTTGAACTTGATGAAGCAAAGGTCAAACAGTTTAAGGATGCTATTGAAAACAGCTATTGGTTTGAATTTTTCATGGGTATGTTATGTTTTTATTTTCTTACTGTCTTACGATTGCCAGCATGACAATTTCATTTAAAATTACACTCAAACTTCAGGCTACATTTATAAAGGAACTATAAATAGTATTAAATACCTAGAGGCTATAGAATCTTGCATTTCAAATCTTATATTTCAGTTGACTGTATTTCTAGATGAAGAAACCTTCTCCTAGTTCCATTCTGGTTCTGGTGTAAATATATATTTCAAGTGTTTAGGTAGAGTTGATTTGTATGTTCACTCCCAGTATCTTTAGTAATGTCCTGCGGGCTTGCAGATGTATGAGCCAACATTTACATATTTAAAGTTTGAGATTGGACTTGCTGAAAATACAGTAAAGCAGCATAAACAAAAAATGTTCCAATAAAAGCTTACAAATGTGATTAGTTGACCACATATGGGTGGGCCATTGGGCCTAATTATTATAACTTATCACAATCATACACATCATTTTGTATCCTAATTTAGTCACCATGTCACTATGCAGAAACTATTTTGGATCTTCCTTACTTCATAATTTGTGGCAGCTTTGCTGTAGCTAGTTTCTTTGGAGATATGTTAATAAGTGTGGATGTCTTCCTTTTCAAACTATAGTGCTCTGTTGTATAAATTAGTAGTTTGATAGCTACTTTCAATCATCTGTATGCCATTTCGGTCCAGTTAAAGGTTTAACGTTTGTTTGCATACTTCATTGAAGTGTTATTCCCAAGTTGCATTCTTCCTTTTTTTCTGATGTCAATTTCTTTGTTCTATGACACGGTGAATACAAGCTCAGGTGATCTGCCATTATGGGGTATGCATTCCTGAAACTCTTTGTTATTTAGTTCTTAAGAGTCTGGTTTGGGATTTTTGCTTTAATATGTCGTCTTTTCAATCATATAGGTTTTGTTGGTGAGCTGCATCCCGATAGGAACAGTGATAACAACAAGCATGTGCTTTACATTTACACTCATAAGAATATCATTGTACAGTACAACAAAGATCAGGTTAAACTCCAGAATGCCTTTGCAACAGATTCTTTCTGTTTCCCTGTTGCTAATACCAAAAATTCATTTTCTTGCAGATTATTCATGTTATCCTCACTCAAGAGAACCTGAAACCGTTGGAAGCAGGGAGAACATTGGAAATGACATATTATGTAAAATGGGATCCAACTAATATCACTTTTGCTCATCGTTTCGATGTTTACCTGGATTACCCATTTTTTGAACATCAGGTGAATCTCGATTCTTAGAATGTCCTTTTAAGGGTCAAATAAAAGCTTTGTTGTTAGAATTACATCGAGTAAAGTTGCTTATAATTTTTTTTTTCTTTTTTTTGTGTAAAAAAGCCTCCGTTGTTTGCTAATTCAACTTTTATAGCATGGGATCTTCCTATACTAACCTGAAATTTAACGGAGTCAAGTTTCAAGGGAATTCCTTTTGGTATCTGCTATTTTACAGTACATTTGAATGCTTATCCGGATTTAATAGACTTTCTTATGGATGTTTTTTTCTTTATGCAGATTCGTTGGTTCTCTATTTCCAATTCATTTATGATGGTTATCTTCCTCGCGGGTCGGGTATCAATGACGAACTCTTAGAAATGACAACAGTAGTTACTTATTTAAAGCTGAAACATGAAATAGTAGCAGTCTGTACTAAAGGATATGGACAAGTGGAAGAGAATGTATGCCGTATTAATTAGTTGTACTCTTAGAAGTGACAACAGTAGTTACTTATTTGAAGCAGAAACCTGAAATAGTAGCAGTCTGTAGTAAAGGATATGGACGAGTGGAAGAGAATGTATGCTGTATTAATTAGTTGTACCCTAGTTGGGTTGTTATATGTGCTGAATACCAACTATTTCATGTCTTTGTTTAATTGAAAATTCATTATTTTCAATTACTGCTAGCAATTGTCTTCTGTTACCATGAGCTTGGTTGGGAAGACGGTGGAGAGCAGAAGAGTTCAGTTCAATTAATATGTGCATCACTAATTAACAAAAATTTAATCTAAATAGGCTATACCGTCGCTATAGGGTTCAAAAATATATAACCTTTGCTATAGGTTTTTTACCTAGTAGTGTATTCAGCCCCGGAGGGATTAGTTTTGGCAATACCTTTAATATTTCTAATTCAAAAGAGAAAAGTTTTTACTTTCGGCCTTAAGGCTGGAAAGACGGGTGAATTTCTTATAATTCTCATAACAAAAAACTGAAGTAAGGAGTGGTGATAATGCTCTATCCTCCTTTTAATGAATGGGTCCTGTAATCCATGCCCACAATGTGGTGGTTCAAGGGGTTGTCCCAGCGAGAAGCGCAGGTTTGTGTATGTTCAGGTGCCTAACTTCTTTTCTTCCCTTCATCTCCTATTTATATTTGTCTTCCATGGTGGAAAGCTTCTCGTGATGAACTAGGCACCATCTCACGTGAGATTGGCGGTTGCTGTCCTGTCTACCGTCCTTACCAGTGGACCCCAATCGGTCAATTTTGGGATTATTCTTAAAAAATGCTTATATCTCAACTATGTATGGGTCTCCATTGTATTTAGTCTGAGTCCACTAGCATGAGCGCTAGCCCAGTAACCCCATTCATACTGCTCTTATTGGTATTGGGCTTGCGGCCCAACAGATTGCAAGGCCTGTACCTCTCAGCCCAATCACTCCCCCTAACAAGTGGTTATACGTGGTGGAGTCCTGATCTACACGAATAGCCTCTGTGGGGTCCAATGATTATACCAAATCAAAATCTCTATATGAACATAAAAATTAGACATGAAAATTATATTTGTGTGTATTTGAATTTCACTTATTTGTATTTTAACCCTTAATGGTGGGTCAAAATACAAATAAATAAAATTCAAATGTCCAATTTTTTTATCCACATAGAAAATCATATAAACGCCTGATTTTGAGCTCTTTTAGGTGAACATGAAAATTAGACATATATTTGAATTTCATCTATTTATATTTTTAAACATTAAAATTGGACATGAGTGTATTTAAATTTCACTTATTTGTATCTAGGGGGTAAAAATTCAAATACACTCATGTTTAATTTTTATGTCTACATATAGTTTTTGCCTAATTTCTTAGGTGTGCTATCTTGACATTTTATAATCAAAAATTCTATATGGACATCAAAATTGAACATGAGTGTATTTAAATTTCACTTAATTGTATTTTGACCTCCAATAATGAGTAAAAATATAAATAGATGAAATTCAAATATATTCATATTTAATTTTCATGTCTATCTAAAATATGTCTTTTATAATACCTTTACTCGATTGACCCGAAATGAGAGGCCATGCTGGTCGACATTCATTACTGATTGACCCGAAATGAGAGGTCATGCTGGTCGCCATTCATGACACTGTTATTTTCATGCACTTATTTCTAATTCCCTAATATATAGTAATTTTTAAAATTTTCCCGTGGATAGGAATGCACAAAAAAGGTCACGATCTTGCCTTGGTTCGACTTAAACCCAATTTTATTAAAGCCTGATCTAGTCAATACTTAGACCGGTAAGGTCCAGCCTGAAAGTTTTGAAAATGTATATCTTTTAAGACATAAATATGACATGAACTGGCCTGCAAAAGAACTTGGTCCGGTCTGGCTTGAGGTTTGACCTGATTTTTTATCAAGATATTTATAATTTTTAAATTTTAAAGTTAATAATTATTTATCAAAGAAGTATAAATTTTTATTTATTCATTATTAATTTTTTATAAATATATTTAATTAATATACATATTCAATAAATATAACTAGTTAGTATATTTAATATTAATAATAAGTTGGTTACTTAGTTGATTAAATATTAATAATAAGTTAGTTTATTGTAAATACTAAATTACTAATATTTAACATTAAAATTTTATTAATATTTTTTGCTACTTTTAATGTTAAATATTAATATTAATTAATACATCAATAAACTAACTTTTAATATTAATTATTAATAATAATTTAGTTATTTTTTATAAATTTTCAAGTTATTCATTAATTTGGACATGCTAAATTCTTAGGGGAATTTATGATTTTTATTATTTTTCAAATATTATGTTGTAACAATTTAAAAAATAATTCTATGAAGCAATTAGAAAACTAATTAAAAATAATAATTGAGATATAACTATGTAAGTGTTTAATAACCATAAAAGAAAATATATATGTGTATTTTAACTTTACAAAATATATGGTACTAAAATAAAATAAAATAAAATAGAAACTAACTTTGTATTCAAAATATAAGTGTAATTTACAGTAAGTTAATTTTATTTTACATATATAGTTACATGTATTGCAATAGATTGTATTCAAATTATATTTTTTGTGAAGACAAACTGTGCATAGCAGAAATACATTTAAGAAATTAATTTACTTTATATTCCAATTATATTGAAATTATATTTTCCTTTAATTTTTAAAAAATATATTTATTCTTGTTTTAATCATTTAAGTTATATTAGTGTGCAACAAAATGCTAAGATAAAGTAAATCTTAAAAATTTTGCATTATTTTTACAAATTTTTATTTGTAATATTTAATATTTAACTTTAATTTTAAAAAAAGAGAGGATCGAACCGTGGCCTGACCTCGGCTGGCTTGACAGGCCTAAGGCAACCACCTGACATGTCCTGACCTGGTCAAAATCTAAAGCCCTGGCAGGTCCAAGTCAGGTCCAGCCTATTGTGCATGTCTGACATCCACTCATTCCAATCTACGATCCCAAGTTCGTGTTTTCCGCCGGACGACTCGTAGGAGGTGAGAAGGTAATTAAGCTTGCATAGTCTTTATCTACAAGCATATTTCGTGTGATTCTCGCGTATTCAGTTTGAAAGTTAACTTTTTCCTGTTTTTGGTAATTACATTACGTAGATATTCGTTCGTACATATATTTATATACTTTTTCTTGTGGTAATTAAATTTCTCAACAAACTACAGCTATAAAATCTCTTTGTATTAATGTGGTAATTAATGTTTTTCTTTGTATTTGTATTTATATTGTTCTTGTTTTTGTCTTTGTATTTGTGAATTTTAATTTGAAGACGAAGAGGAAGAAGAAGGAAGAGTAAATGGAGGGTGTAGATCACTTGGCTGATGAAAGGAGGAAGGCTCAGTTCGATGTGGAGTCTATGAAAATCGTTTGGGCCGGTTCGCAGCACGCTTTTGATGTCTCCGATCGCATGTCCAAGCTCGTTGCTAATGATCCTGTGATCTCTCTTTCTCACTCTAATTTATTTATTTATTATTATTATGTGTTTGTATAGACATTAGTTATGTTGTTCTGATTGTTGCTAGAAATTACAGTTTGACTAACTTTTGTTGAGTTAAAATTGGGGATTATGCGAGCTTTTTATTATTTTGACGATTTGTTTTATATTATTTACTTATTTATTGGTTTTGGTGTTGAAATTAGGGCTGAAAGATGTATCCTCAGTCTTGTGTTCAGCTCATTTATAGGTCGTTCAAGATCAGTTTGTCAGATGAGCCAAGCTTAGTCACAAGTTAACATTTGTTTTGATCACTATGTAACAATTTTTTATTTCTATTTTTAATTTATAAATGATCACAATTTAGCACATTAAGCTTGGCTAGAATTGGACTGGCTTAACCAGATAACACTGAAAAAGAATACTAAATAATGGCATATCTTTCAATTTTTTTGATAAACCAAACACGGGGAAGCAGAAATATGACAATGATGCCATTTCATTTTCAATGTTTGGTTAATCCCATCAAATAATTTTAATCTGGTAGCTGTTAACCAAAACATGCAAAAATCGAGACCTCTTTTTTGTCGCAAGTATTTTTGGAACAGTGACATACTTGTAGTATTCATAGATGCCTAAGCAAAACTTGATGATTGCGAGCACACAAATATGTTCCCAATAAAACCTTGTGTGATTGATAATCGAGATACACTTGAATTTCATGGAAATAGTCTACACGCAGAACATGTAGGGTGCTTCTATCTTTCGAAGACATATTGTATTTCTTTATATACTATGCTTGTTTTGTGTCTATACGTACTTATAGTGTGTCTTGCTTTGGAAATAGGCTTTTCGGAAGGATGAAAGGACTATGCTTGCTAGAAAGGAGTTGTTCAAAAACACTCTTAGAAAAGCAGCTCATGCATGGAAGCGGGTCAATGAACTTAAACTAACTTGTATGTCTTCAATCTTGGTTCTCAAGTTATTTTCTTTCAGTAGCGGAAGAAATTGAAGTTACTAGTGTCGGTTTATTTTTGTTTCTTACTTATTCATGCAATAAATTTTGTTATTGCAGATGAAGAGGCAACTAAGCTAAGGTTTTTTGTGGATGAACCTTGCTATACCGATCTTCATTGGGTAAATTCTATATCTTTTGAGCAGCATTTACTTTTCTACATGCTAACTGCTTATATTTATGTACATTGTACACTGACTTATGGGAAAAAGTAACTTAACTTATGTTGACATTCTCAATAAGCTCGTTGTGGAGCACTTAGTAATTAAGTCTGAGAAAAGAAAATTTTTGTACGTTGTAATTCAAGGCATTATAATGAACAAAATGGATACAAGGCCCCCTCATTGTGGCTCATCTACTACCCTTCTCTTTGTTCTCTTAGGGAATGTTTGTACCTGCTATAAAAGGACAAGGCACCGAAGAACAGCAAGAGAAATGGTTGCCGCTTGCCCACAAAATGCAAATCATTGGCTGCTATGCACAAACTGAACTTGGTCACGGCTCCAATGTACAAGGTCTTGAAACCACTGCAATATTTGATCCCCAAACGGATGAGTTTGTTATTCACAGTCCTACATTGACGTCCAGCAAAGTGAGTTCAATGATTAACAAGATTCTTGGTGCTTTTATATAGCAGAATGATTTAATGTATTGAGAAAATAATCATTGGACTGCTCCTTCCTTTTCTACTTAATGTAGTCCAAAGTTGACAGTCTTGGTTTAAAATTTACCCAATGTTCAATTTGGCCCGACTATTTTTCTACCTTGATTAATCTTCAACTTTGCTTGACTAGGATTTCTCAAATTTGCCGTTATGTCTTTGGTTTATTATGTTTTAATAGTGGTGGCCTGGTGGTTTGGGTAAAGTGTCCACTCATGCTGTTGTTTATGCTCGTCTTATAACTGATGGTCAAGACCATGGGGTACATGGTAAGAATTATCTTTTCTCCTTCATTTTTTGAAATTCTTTATTAAATATCACTTCCTATTGCAAACTAGTATGAACTTTTTTTTTCTTTTTTTCCCCTAGGTTTTATTGTCCAATTGCGGAGCTTGGAGGATCACTCACCTCTTCCGGGCATAACTGTTGGTGATATCGGAATGAAATTTGGAAATGGAGCATACAACACAATGGACAATGGTGTGTTAAGATTTGACCACGTGCGTATTCCTCGAAATCAAATGTTGATGCGGTATGTTAGGAACTACATCATGCCTCTTTCAACTACATTTCTTTCTTGTTATGAAAATATGTATTTATTGCATTCTAAGCAATCATTTTGGGTTATCTTAAATGGACTTCGGCACCCATTGTCGCCATAATGCGAACATGTCTAGGTGTTAGATTTATATACATCTAATTTTCAGTTTACTCCGAAGTTGAGGTATATGTACCCGTACCATTGTAGTGTCATGTGGGACATCGCATACTTTAGTATGAAACAAAGAATCATGGTGGCATAGATATTGGTATTGTTATTGAGTAAGTTGTATTTCGGGTTGGAATAAAGATATCCTGTAAAATTCTAATTGACTATGCTAATGTTGAATTATAATGGTTTAATGATTATGCTCCTAGTTTGATTCGTTTGTTTATTTGTCTAAGGGAGAAGTGTTCTAATACTATATAATCTATCAAGCCAGCATGGCCATTTGGAAACTAAATGTCCACATGCTCATATGTTTATTGCACGTACATCGTGCTTACAACAATTTATCAAAACATTGGATATTGATGCCTAGATTTTCCACAGTAGAGAAGTCACATATTCATTTAATTGTTACCCTAATTCTTACACTACCATTTTATCAACTTCATTTATCCTTAATAATGTTCTTCTACAAGAACATAAGTGATTTTGATCTCTTTACAAGGCACTTATACAAATGATCTCATCCACATTGGTGTACAACAAATGGCTATGTTACAAAATGAATGTTGTTATACTTTACAGAGACACTGTCCTAATGTTTTGTTTGGACTTTTCAGAGTTTTGCAGGTTTCAAGGGAAGGGAAATGTACACACTCTGATGTTCCTCGGCAGCTAATTTATGGGACTATGGTATATGTTCGGCAGACCATTGTTGCTGATGCTTCCCTTGCTTTATCAAGGGCAGTTACTATCGCCACAAGGTATAGTTGTGTGCGTAGACAATTTGGTTCGCAGAATGGGGGCCCTGAGACTCAGGTAATACGAGTATTTGTATTTTGATGCTGTATGGTATGCACAAGCTTATAGTGTACATTCTACAATGGTATCCAATTTTGCTTTAGCACGTGCTTTTGTTATTGCTCCTACCTTAAAACTCAAGTATCAGGGAATCATTAATTTGTATGGTTATAAAGTTATTTTGACATATATTATCCTCTGGGTAATTTTAGTGCAATGACTGTGAGTGACAACTGTTTTCAAAACTCTCCAAAGGTTCTTCTGATTGCCATAAAATTTAAATAGATTTTCAATTAGTATTATGATATTTATCCTCCAGATGCAAATGCAAATATTGTTCCTCTTTGCCCATATACTTTACATTGCTACGCTACACTATATGCTCTTCACTAAATCTTGTATAGTGTTGATTCTATTCAACTATAATCTTATGTTTTGAATTTTCACATTCAAAACGGAGGTAGTATTTTTAATACTTGAATTCGTAGTGGTTGTCTCCTCTGCTCTGAGTCCAATATAAATTCTTTCTGCTCTTCTCTTCTTGTAAAGCACTCTTCACACTTGAGTCCATGTAACATAGCTTGCCTTCCATATTTGTTTGACACATGAATACTGCATATGTGCCACAACCATATGATCCTGTGTTGTCCCTGGAAATTCTGAATATTCTGGGCTTGTCTTATCAGGTTACATACAGTGAGTAAATTTTAAGTACCCTTAATAGGTGCTCATGACATCATAGTTTGACAACCAAGAAACAATTTTCATTCAGAAATTAGGTTATTTGAATTTTGGTTCATATTTCAGATGAGGTTTGTGTTAACTTATTCTTCATCGCAGGATGAAAATGGTTTGCATTACTATCCACCTATTTGGTTTTCTTAGTTTTCTTTCATATACTCAATGTTCCACTATTCTTATACTAATACCAATGTTATGTGTGTTACATTGCCTTTTCATACATTTTGAGGAAAAACGTAATTCATATGCTTAACAGGCATATAATCTTAATTCTTGAGATGGTTTGGTCTATAAATGTCTGTCTCGCTGGTGAGCTCAAGAATTGATTCATCATCTCGAAAGATGTATAATTGTGGCTTTCTTTTCTTTTAGGTGATTGACTATAAAACTCAGCAAAATAGGCTCTTCCCTTTGCTGGCTTCTGCCTATGCCTTCAGATTTGTTGGTGAATGGTTACATTGGTTGTACATGGATGTGACGGAAAGATTGCAAGCCAATGACTTCTCAACACTGCCAGAAGCTCATGCATGCACTGCTGGGCTCAAGTCTTTGACTACAACT
The DNA here is from genome assembly GCA_016801055.1 of Panax notoginseng. Taxonomy (NCBI): domain Eukaryota; kingdom Viridiplantae; phylum Streptophyta; class Magnoliopsida; order Apiales; family Araliaceae; genus Panax; species Panax notoginseng. The sequence goes on along the minus strand of CM029020.1, from coordinate 2,070,004 downwards.
GCCACTTCTGTAAGTGATTCATTGTAACTTCTATTGTCATCTTACTTATCAAGTGTTTTCTTTTCCATTTGTGTACATGTGTGGAGTTATGTGCCTTCGTAAAAGCTAAGCGTTAAAATTAATTTAGTGAATGAGATTTGAATATTAGAATATATATTTGATATCTAGTCATTACACTCAAAATCATCCGTGACAAAGTCACGTGTTTTGAGGTTTTGTTGTTTTAAATTTTGTTTGTTGTGCTCTCTACGACTCTGACATTCGGGTACTGTTGCCATTCAAGACTTTTGGGCAGAGAATATATTAAACTAGCTGTAGGTCTCAATTGCAGTTTTCTAGCATATATAGGATTTTATAATCAATATTCCAGGAATATGCAAGACTGCATTCGACTTCGGACTCCTTAAATTAAAAAAGTTCCATTATTTGTAAAAGAGACTAATAAACTCAGAAAACTTCACCGTTAAATATCTCAATATCAAATTACCATTACACAACAAATTTCACTCTACTTTTTAAGGAAAAATGTATGAAATATTCAGTATCAGAAAGGTAAAATCCAGTTGGTTTATTTGTTATGAGTAACCTGTTTATGAAAATATTGTTTTGTGCAACTTTTGGCTCAGATACATATGTCCTATGAGTTGTCATTTCATTTCATATTTCACTTTTCTGTCTGTCTAAAGTTGTTTAAAAATTTTGGTTTTCACTTTTTATCTAAAGTGGTTATTCGGTTTTGTTTCAGGACGCAATTGAAGAATGTCGAAAATTATGCGGAGGACATGGCTACCTATGTAGCAGTGGCCTTCCTGAATTATTTGCAGTTTATGCCCCTGCCTGTACGTATGAAGGAGACAACATGGTGCTGCTTCTACAGGTATGTGATATGAGTTTAGCATATAATTTGTCTTCTTTTTTGCATATTCATTATGTGGAATTCTAAGGGAGACCACTGAATCACATTATACAACATCCATTTTTGCTGTTAACTGTGGACTAAATTCAGTAGAGCGCTTTAAAAGTTGTCATTATCTTGTTAAAAATCTTTTCGTTTCTTTTTCACCTGTAATTTCAATTTGGATACCTATCTGTGGTAATTTATCTGTTTCACTCTTCTTTTTTTATCTTAAACTACAGAACTCTCAATCAAGTGTTGGCGATCTTTTTGTGATTATTTGGACTTCAGTTTATTAAAATTTGAAATTATTTCTTGTAAATTGTATTTTTTTTCTTTGGATAGATAGATGGCATAAAATTTACAAATTTCTATTTGGTTTTCATTTTATTTAATTACTTTAACTGAAAAAATTTCTTCACATTGTGCAAATAAATTCTCGAAACTTATGTTGGATGAAAGTAGAACGTAGTCCACAGATCGAACGATACTTGTACCACTTCTTATGATATTAGAAGAGCCATAGCCAGTTGTTGTGGAGGGTGAACCCAAGACCGTATCAAACCACACCAAGTTGCCCTTAAAAATAAGTTAATATAGAATCATAACAGATTAATACTTCCTCTGTCCTCAAAAGGATGACCTAAGTACATTTTTCACACAAATTAGGAAAAGTAAAGTAGAAGAAAGAGTAGGAAAAATTTCAAATTTATCGTTGGTGGCTTTAATACTAGTGGATCCTACTAAATGACATACTTGACCTTTACTTTATATATTTATTGCTAGACCTGGCAGTGTAGGTGGAACCAAAACTACTTCGGTCTTTATTGGATTGGTTAACTAGTTTTTATGTTATGGGTTGGTTTAGTTTTGGACCCATATTATGAATTAAAAATATAGGTTCAAACTAGTTAACTAGTTTTGAATCATATTAGTCATGGAACCGGAATCCAAGTGGTCGCTAAGTGAACTAATGAAACCTTTGCATCTTACTTTGCTCCTGTGAACGTAATTGAACGTATTTGTTTAAGCTTTTCAACTGATTCCACATGTAGCCAAATTTCGAAGCATATTGGTTTTGAATTTGAGTTTGTCCACAAGGCTAACACATTTATGTATAATTTTAGGATAAAATCTAATATGATCATGCGTGATTTTGATAAATTGAATGCAGGGGCAGACCTACGCTGGGGTTGTGGGATCCGCGCTCCTAGGGGCTTTGATTTTTTTTTTTTGTAATTATATTAGGTACTTGTTTGCATATTTAAAATATATATATTCATAATATATAATATTTTATTCATCTCACTGAATGAGTTTCATTTTGGCTTTTTAGTGTAGATTTCCAAAGTTTGAAAGTTTGAAAATTTAAAAATTTAAAACTATGAGAATTAATTTAATTTAGACAATATAATTATAAATATTACTCACTCCATTCCACAAAAAGAATCTTCTTTGCAAATTTTATGAATTTTAAGGATACATTATTTCCATATTTACTAAATTATAGAGTATTTAGTCTTGTATGGTATTGATGGTTTGAATTTTTATGATGAATTTAAGATATGGTATCATTTTATACTACCAATAAAAACGTGCAATCCTTTTTAGCAAATTAATAGTAATTTTGTATTTTATTTATAATATGCCTCAAATAAATTCATTGGACATTGGTATTGCATATATTGTTTTTTTCCAATTTTTTTATTATTAAAAATCAACACTTTATGCATTAAAATGTTATTTATTTAGTCTCTTTATATATAAGGATAATTATGTTTTTTTTTTGCTTAAAATATGTTCTATTAAAAAAAAAACTTGCTCCCATAACATATTTATGGGTCCGCCACTGATTGAATTTATATATTTGCTATTCAAAGCAACCCGTTATTTTTTCATTTAAATGCATGAGTTTTCTTTCTTATTATTTTTGTTACTTTCTCATAGTATGTCCCATATAATAAGGGATAAAGGGCATGATCACAAGTATATCCCTTTCATCCTCGCATAGAAATGAGTTTCCACAACAAAAGCAAACATTGCGTTGCTGAAAGAATCCGAAAAGAATTTTCAAAGCTAAAGTCAGATTGCTCAACAATAATGAAATATAAGTCGACCTGAATTGGACCCGTAACCATTTGGATCCAAACCACATAACCCATATTAAACATAGGTTATATGGTTTTGGTTCTTAATTGACCCATAACTATATTATGTAACCTAAAACCAACCCAAATCTATTTTTTGCCAAGCCTACTTATTGCCATCCCATCCTTTTGAGGACAAATTTTGTTTTTACCTTAGTCCATCCATTTGAGGACAAAGGGAATATAAGAATTTAGATTTGTTGGTGTGTTGCATTTTGCTTGCCATGGTTTCAATTGATGTGATTTTAATCTTCCTGGTTGATTTTGTTATTGATCTTAATCATTTGATCCTGATTCTTGTATCAACTCTAATTGTAGATGAAGTTGGAGCTAAAAATTATAGTTTGCTTTTCCACTTGGGTGCGTACATGATAATCCTGGTGTTAGTTTGTTGCTGATATTGAACATACTTCTTTCGTAGGTTGCAAGGTTTCTAGTGAAGACTGTATCTCTGCTGGGGACTGGAAAACAGCCAGTAGGAACGACATCTTATATGGGGCGAGCTGAACATCTGATGCAATGTCATTCTAATGTTGAAACAGGTTGCTTGTCCTTTTCTCAAAGTGCATTATTAACTCTATCTATCCAAGCACTGCAGAGTGGAAGGGTTCAAAATTCATTGTGTACTTGAATTCTTGGTTTCAAAATTTGCATAATTATTAACTTTAGTGGTCAGCCTAACCAACCATCCAAGAGGGGCATTGATTAAATTTGCACTAAATGTAGCTTGCTGGTTTGATATACCTTGATAATTTTTGCTCGCTTCAATAAATGCAGCTGAAGATTGGCTAAAGCCTAGTGCAGTTCTGGAGGCATTTGAAGCAAGGGCATTTAGAATGGTTGTTGCCTGTGCTCAGAACTTGAGCCAGTTTGCAAACCCAGAAGAAGGTACTTCAGCCACGATGGAATTAGTGTTTCACATGTTTTTATTTTCTGCTCTTGTATTAATTATGAGAAAAATTAATGAAGGTGTAGGAGGATGTGTGTTTCAATAAATGGGATGCTACAGTTTAACACTTTTATGATTTAGTATTTGCTTTAGAGCTTTGCTATATGACCCTATGGATGAATTTGCATAAATAACTGCATTTCATTTACTTGATGTTAGTTTTGGGTGTTCTCCTCTCCTTACTTGCAACTTTTTATGGACAATGTTAAGGGGTAAAATATTTGAAAATGTCAACTTAATGGTTTCAATGGTATAAATACATGCTTATAATTTTTCTCCATTTACTTTAGGATTTGCAGAACTGTCGGCTGATTTAGCAGAGGTAGCAATTGCTCACTGCCAATTAATTGTAGTTTCCAAGTAAGCTTACTCAGTTCACTGCCTTTCTATTAAAGATATTAATAAATTAGAAAATTGATTTCCTCTTGGTGCACATCTTCTTAAAGGTTTAATAACCAACTATACTGCTATTTGTTATTCATGATTGAAGTCCTAAACAGCTTTAGTGCGAATCAATTGACCAATCTAATTGTTTTTTTTTATATATTAATAAATTAGAAAATTGATTTCCTCTTGGTGCATATCTTCTTAAAGGTTTAATAACCAACTATACTGCTATTTGATATTCATGATGGAAGTCCTAAACAGCTTTTGTGTGAATCAATTGACCAATCTAATCGTTTTTTTTTGTATATATAAATATTTAAACCATGCTTGGATTTCCCTGAAAGTGGAAGCACTTTGTAGATGAGAAATTATTTCTTTTCCGAATTTTACAGGCCGAAACCAATCCTTATGATAGACATGCAATGAAATCCCATGGAGTCTGTTTTTTACACCCTAGCGATTTCGGGTATTGAAAGATTAGTTGGAGTTTGATTGTATATTTTGGCTCAATGTAGATTCATGTTTTTTTGGCCATTATGTAGATATATGTAGTATATGTGTAGTATACTATTTCATTTGAGTTGAACTTGTGGAGGGAAACTATGTTAACTTGAATGGGCGGAAATTATAGCCACTAGAGTGAGAAAATGTGGTTCCATAGAGGTGTGAATTGATGGGTAATGTGAGTTGACTCAGTAATGAGCTAATTTGATAATTTTGACCAGTTTAAATTAATGCAAGTAGGCAAATTAGTCATTCTACAATACAGTAGGATCATTTATTTGAGGGAGAATCTATCACTGAAGATTGGTTTTGAGGGTAGGGCAATGTGTTATCCCTAGGAGAAGGTAATTGTTATTGTGCCAACCTCAATGGAGGTAAATGTATTTAACCCTAGAAATAAAACATAATTTTCTTCCACTTTGAATTTTCGAGAATATATTCTATACAATGGTTTTACCACGTCATTATGCTGACATGGTATAACACCACTCACATAAAATAGGAGAGAAATGTCTGGACCAGTACTGATGTTTTCTCTATCCTTTCATGATGAAGGTTATGGCTTACACATTTCTCTCTTCTATTTCATGGGAGTAATGTTGTACAACAGCAGCATGATGACATGGTATCACCATTTGTTTTCTTCTATTGCAGGTTCATTGATAAACTGAAACAAGACATTCCTGGGAAGGGGGTAAAACAAATGTTAGAGGTGCTCTGTAATGTATATTCGCTGTTTCTTCTTCACAAGTACCAGGGTGATTTTCTCGCTACTGGCAGCATCACGACCAAGCAGGCTTCACTGGCAACTACTCAATTGAGAAATTTGTATTCCCAGGTTTGCATAATAACTCAATATATCGTCATGTTTGTGCTACAAATGGAATTATTTATAGATCTGAGTGTTGAATCCATAATTTCTCATTAGGTCCGGCCAAATGCAGTTGTACTTGTTGATTCATTCAATTACACGGATCACTTCCTTGGTTCAATTCTTGGCCGTTATGATGGAAATGTATATCCAAAGCTTTACGAGGCAGCATGGAAGGATCCACTGAATGATTCGGTTGTTCCTGATGGCTACCATGAGTATGTTAGGCCTTTGCACAAGCAACAGCTACATATGTCTAGGCTGTAAAACAATATTTGAAACTGTTATTCTTGTCCCAATAAAAGGTTCCCTTATGATGCTCTACTTGGAGGGAACGATGACTACTGTGTCATAATAGTGCTATATATTATTTTTTCCTAGGTAACTTGTTTGTTCCTCAAGTTAGAAGGCCGAATAATAGAGGATTGATTGAAACTGAATATAATTATTGGTTATCTAATTCATGATTTGAGGGACTATTCTTTGCAAGTTGTACTCAGTAGTTATCTGTTGATTTGGGTCTACTTCCGTATCTTATTTCTCACTTCCCTTTTTGCTCCTATTTTACCTTTGTGTCTTTAAATGTATCCCTGGATGTCCACGTAAATTTACTCGGATTGCAATCTTTTTCACGAGAACTAGCGGGAGAAACGGCATGTCACTGTATTCCTTCTAATATAAGATCAATACAATTCTTAGAGGATACATATAAAAGATAGCCTGTCAAAACCTTTATATCATCTATAGAATTGGAAAAGTGCACCTTTGTTTGAAAATCAAGACATTAAAATGACAGCTAAATATATAAATTTTGTGCACTATAACTCACACAGACAAAAACACACACATGGAGTCATTCAACATACAATATCAATCTTAATCGAAGTTATGAATGGGCCACACCCATCTTTAGTAAATATAGATATGATAGGACCATCCAATATATATATATATATATATATAGAGAGAGAGAGAGAGAGAGAGATAGAGAGAGAGAGAGCAAGGATCTTAAGCTCACCCTTATTGAGCTCACTCCGAGCTCACCCTGCCTTTTTTTTTATATAAAAAAAACATAACTAATAAAAAATGTATAATAATTTTTGGAATTAAATTTTTTTTAAAAAAAAGTGTTTTGGGTGTGATTTGGGTACATATAACAAGGCAGGGTGAACTCAATAAGGGTGAGCTTAAGAAATGGACTGTATATATATATATATATATATATATATATATATATATATATATATATATATATATATATATATATATGGTTCGGATATTTAAGTTCATCCCTTATTTAACCTACCTTGCATACCCCTTTTAGCTACGGACTGGACGACAATTCGGTCCGTCACTAAAAGGGGGGTATGCAATGTATGTTAGATAAAGGGTGAGTTTAAGATCCGGACCGTATATATATATATATCTCAGTTTTCTCCAACGAACTGGAGAGAACGAATTAAGAACGAATTGGCTATAGCGATAATTTTTTTCGTCGCTATAACATAGAAAATCGATTTTTTACGCTATAACGACGGAATCCCTCCGGTTCGTTATAGAAGTATATTACATTTCTATTCATAGGAGTTGGACCTTATCTTCTTGTCTTGCACTGCCCACATAATGGATGTGAGGCCAACTTTGTTTTTGGTTTAATATTGTGGGTTAGATGGCCCATTTCCATTTCAATTTAAAAAATCTGAACATTCATTTTTGGAACATTCTACTACATCTTTCTTCATGTCACAAAGATTGCATACCAAAATTTTAATTTATCATGTACTCTCTTGCCTAACAAATTTTTTTGGTGAATTTATGATATCCCTCCACTTGATTTTTTCTTATTTTAATTTTTTTAGCACCATTGAAATTATATTTTGGAGGGAAATTAATTACACAATCTCTGAAATACGTGATATTACTATTTAAATTAAAGCTCGATATTACTAATTTTATAACATATTACAAAAACGAGTGAATCCGATTAATTATTACATTTGTTTTGAAAAAATGTACGTTTATATTGTTCAACAAAAATAGTTCATTAATGATATAACTAGTTTGTGATGGGCATAATATTTAAGTTAATTAGACTATATTACTAAATTAACAATTTATTACTTTTAAAAATATACATAGAACAAAATATGTTCATAATTTTGTAAATGAAATTGTTTTTGGCCAGTGTAGTATTTATTTTCTTATGATATTATTAACTGAATTTATAATCTTGAATTATTTTGCATGATCAGCTTACAAATTATCAATTGACTGTGAATGTGCGTACGTAGTTGATAAGACCGACCCGGTTTGAGGCTTGGCTTGAGTTGAGATGGTGCCCGTAATTTGAATTGGGTACACTACATTTCATACGCACGCAACAGTACACCTATTTTCTCTTTCTTCAAAGCACTCCCATGGATTCTGTACCCTCCGAAACCATAGTTTCCGAGCCCACATCATCTTATCCCCTTCCTCAACCTCTCTACTTCCAATCCTCAGAAACCCTAATCTCTAATGCTCAGTCTCCCTCACTACCTTCTAACTCTTCCCTCGATCCACCACCTCCATCGTCAGATCAACAAGCCCTAGCTCCCAATGACCCTAACCAAACTTCTCGATCCAACCCTGAGCTACCCGAATGCCAACCCACGGATCAGAACCAGCTATTATCAAATCAGGTACAACTATTGTCTGAGAATGGCGGAACGGACAAGGAGAACAATTCCGCCGGAGAAGATGAAACCACTAGCCGGAGGCGCCGACGCAGCCGGTGGGAACCTCCGGCGGATGCCAACGGCGAGACCAAGAAGCGGAAGTCGCGGTGGGCAGATGACGAGCCGAAACCGGTGTTTCAGCTTCCAGATTTCATGAAAGACTACGCTCAAGGTATGGACATGGACCCTGAAATTCAAGCTCTAAATGCTAGGCTTATTGAAATTAGTCGAATACTACAGTCTGGATTGCAATTAGATGACCGGCCGGAAGGTGCTAGGTCGCCTTCCCCGGAACCTGTATATGACAACATGGGAATTAGGATTAATACTAGAGAGTATCGTGCACGTGAACGACTCAATAGTGAGAGGCACGAGATAATTGCCCAGATTATAAAACGGAATCCTGCATTTAAACCGCCTGCTGATTATAGGCCTCCGAAACTTTATAAGAAGTTGTATATACCCATGAAAGAGTACCCGGGTTATAATTTTATCGGACTTATAATTGGACCCAGAGGTAATACGCAAAAGAGAATGGAAAAGGAGACCGGAGCAAAAATTGTGATTCGGGGTAAAGGGTCAGTGAAAGAAGGTAGGTTTGGGCAGAAGAGGGATTTAAAATTTGATCCTTCGGAGAATGAGGATTTGCATGTTTTGGTGGAAGCGGATAGTCAGGAGGCTCTGGATGCTGCTGCAGGGATGGTAGAAAAGCTTTTGCAGCCAGTTGACGAAGGGTTGAATGAACATAAGCGGCAGCAGCTTCGGGAGCTTGCTGCTTTGAATGGAACCATTAGGGATGATGAGTTTTGTAGGCTGTGTGGTGAGCCGGGGCATAGGCAGTACGCTTGCCCCTCCCGAATGTCGACTTTCAAGAGTGATGTGCTATGTAAGAACTGTGGTGATGGTGGACATCCAACTATTGATTGCCCTATGAAAGGCACAGCTGGGAAGAAAATGGATGATGAGTACAAGAACTTCTTGGCAGAATTAGGTGGGACAATCCCAGACTCTCTTACTAACCACAGTGTACCGTTGGCTATTATGGGTTCTAATAATTCTGGAAGCAATCCTCCTTGGGGTGGCAGTAATAGTGCTGGAAGTACTGGGAGCACTTTACATCCGGGACTGGGAAGTAATGTTGCTAAGATTGGAAAAGAAATAGATGATACAAATTTGTATATTGGTTATTTGCCGCCCACTCTTGAGGACGATGAACTGATCAGACTGTTTCAACCTTTCGGGGATATAGTAATGGCCAAGGTTATCAAAGATAGAGTAACTGGATTGAGTAAAGGTTATGGCTTTGTTAAGTATTCTGATGCTGCTCAGGCCAATCAGGCGACTGTTAGCATGAATGGTCATCGTCTAGATGGACGAGTAATCGCAGTGCGAGTTGCAGGAAAACCACCTCAACCTGTTATACCCCCTGGACCTCCTACTCTATCCGTTCCTGCTTACCCTGGTCCCGGCCATGGATTTGGTGGTTACCCATCTCAACAAATGCAATCTGGTGGTCCTCTTGGGAGTGCACCGCCTGGAAGTTACATGGGGGCTCCACTTCCTTGGGGGCCTCCTCCTCCTTATGCTGCTTACCCCCCTCCCCCTCCTCCTGGATCAAACATGTATACCTCTTTCCAAGCTCAACCCATGCCGCCTCCTTATGGTGTACAATATCCCACAGTGACACAAGCTGCTACCTCTGGTGCCCCATCTCAGAATTTTCCTTCTGGTGAATCCCAACAAAGTTACTCTGCTGGAATGCAACCTCAGAATAACACATCTGCATCTAATAATGTTTATGGAAACTCAACAGCTGGAATAGCATCAAACTCACAGCCACCTTATCCTACTTCTTCAATGGGTTATGCTCCTTATTATGCAGTAAATCCTCCGCCTCCTGCTGTGGCTCAATCTTCGGTCAACCAACAAAGTTTTGCAAGTGCTCCATGGGGTGCAAACCCACCAATGCCCCCACTTGTGCCATCTGCAGAGCAAAACCAGCAGACTACTTTTGGTGTAGACCCGGAGTATGAGAAGTTCATGGCCGAGATGAAATGAGACAGAGGCAATGTCCTTGTATTAAAATGTAAGTACGCAACCAGGCTGCTAGGGGGCCTAATGGGTCCTTCAGTTGGTCAAGTTGTGATTTTTTTGATACATTATTTTAATCAAGGAATCTGAATTTCCGTAAACCACAAACCTTGTGTATTTTTTTTATCCCAACTCAAATGAGTATTTTGAAGTAGAGTAGTGACAGTAGTCTACTACAAGTGATTTTTTTCATTTTCAAAGCAAGCAGACCTGTCTACATGGCATTAACAATGGGATAATAAAAACAATTTTATGGGATGTGAGAGATCCCGTGAAATTTTGTCATGGACCTGATTGTTAGTTTTAATATGTAGTTCACTATTTCTTCATCTTATTTGAATACTTCCAAGTTATTGTCGAGTTGCTTTTGTCATGTGGTAGTTGATTTGTTGAAGAGAAATCATAAGTTGCAAGGATGGCAATTTGATCTCTAGTCATCCAAGTTTTGCTTCTATTATAATCACAACATTATTTTTTCTAGTAAATAAACTTATATCTGTTTGTACATTTATCTCTTTTCCTTTTTCTTTTTTGGGGTGGGGATGTATTTCCATCTACTCTAGCATAACTTTTATTTTTTGATAATTTACTCTAGCATAGCTTATGTTTGGTTTTAATTAATAATATTAACTACTCAAGTTTTTAGCAAAGGGAATTTGGTTCCAATGTGGACACATGATGATTCTACTAATTTTTGAAAGAAAAAAACATATTAGCTGTGTATGGGTATATGACTTAACTTGTTTCTCATCTCCACTGAATGTTGGCCAACGGTGTTCAGTCAATAGAATACAATAGAGTTTTTCTTTTTTAATAACTTCTGCTTTTACTTTTCTGAGAAAAAGCGATGGAGAAAGAAAGAAAATCTTATGGTGCAAAATGTTATTAATTTATGTATTATATGTTAGTATTTGTATGAAAAGATGCATGATATATTGACATTGCACATTTGTAGAAAAGTTCATTTTTGGTCTTTCGGAAATTAGATACGAAGAAACTGTGATTTTTAAAAAATTATGACAACCCTCTTCGCCCCCCCCCCCCCCCCCCCAAAAAAAAAAAAAAAAAAAAAACAAACAAACAAACAAACAATATTTATGAAGTATTAGTGGTGACAGTATTTAGACACCAACAAAAGCTTCCGAGATTTGAAGATCTCTAGAATCTAGATTTTAATAGTTTCCACCTTTTATACTTTAACATGTATTCTTGTTTTTATCTAAGTTGTTTTTCTTGTTCTTGATCATACTCTTTGGCAGGATGAGGTTACTTGGAGCTCTTGTCAGCCTATTTTCTTTCGTGTTGCTTTTGACTTCAACTTGTTGGAAGTTTCAGACTCACATCTTTACTATTGCTGTGCTATTGTTACAATTGCAGAGACCTCTTACCCAAATTCAGTTGATTTGTTACTGCACTGAGAAGTTGTACAAGGGCTTTTTCAAGTTGTAATGGTGCTACTCTTTCTCAGTGCCAGTTGCCTAAATGGAATGGTTGCAGGACTTAACTTTGTCTTCAGAGAATTGATGCTAATAATTTCTCTCTAGTTTTGTTTGAACTTTTCTTATGAACTTACTGCTGATTATTGTTTTGGCTGTTTTACTTTATTTAATTTGACTTTAGTATGTCATTTTTCCTCTTCTTCTTCCCCCCCTTAACATTACTTAGTTTTTATTTGTTTGTTGTCAATGATAACACTTATCTACTTTGTGCAACCTCAGTGGAAACCTGACTCCTCTTCTGTCACTTGGTTGATACATGCTATCTACATCTATCTGGAAGTGGAGGCTGCAGGTATCCATGCATTAATTTTGGGGAAGTATGACCACATATCAAGCTAACCCAGGAATGATTTTGTTAACACCTATACCCACACACGTGTGTGTGTGTGTGTGCATATGTGTGTGTATTGCTAACTTTTATGTATTGTTTCAGTTTCTATTTGCAGGCACAGTATAATGACAACTGGCTTGTCCAATAAATTTGGCTTTAAACAGTATTGTTAATTGGTTGCGAATGATAATGACCAAGCCAAAGAATCAAAGTACCTTTTATGCATTAGATATGTTAGTCATATCAAACTTGTTTTAAAGTGATAGCCCTAAGCGAGAAAGGGCAACTCTATGACTTAGTTTTGTCCTTTCCTTTGGAATTATGAACAAAGAAGTAGTACACTTGTTTTAAATTAGTTTTGATACTCATGACAGCTTCTTTTCTGCATTAGCTGGTTGTGGTTGGAATCATTATCAGTTCTTTTCTTAATCTCGAAGAATTTTGGGTCTTTTTCTTTTAGTTTGCGGCCTAGGGTGAGATTAGTTGCCTTGAATTAACTGTTAATTTACTTCGAGAAATATTAAATATGTTTGTGCTGGACTCATAATCTATTATTTGTTAATATGGTTAGTTTCCAGACTCGCACATTCTGTGTAATTTATTTATCCGACTCAGATCTCTACTGACTTGCTTGTATGGCTAGGTGTTGTGAGACTTGGTTTTACAATAATGTTCTTTCTATACTGAAATATATTGAAAAACACTCGGTAAGCATGGGCTTGCAATTTTATAGCCTGTCCATCTAATGTTTTTTACTGTGATTCTGTCAAGTGATTAATGGAGTCTATAATATCAAATTTTAGTCTGCTTATCTGATTATTCTAAGAAATGGTGTTGATATTCATATTATATGAATATGACTGTAGGTCTTAGTTACTTTAGTTCAACTTATTTAAATTGAGTAGTTCTTAATGTTTTTGTTTTGTTTTACTTTTTAATTTTATTAATACGTGTTAGTTCTTGAGGTTTAATGTCTATTTTGTAGTTTCTGTCTAAAAAGAACTTGCTAGATTTCTCTTACTAGTATCCATTTACTGTTACCTGTTTGCTAATTGATAACTCTGGGGGTGAGAATACATAAATGTATTTCCTTCTTTTCTGCTGGATTTTTCTTGAACTGCATAGTAATTTACTCTAATTGGAACTACTGTTGCCTTGTGCATTTCTTGGTTACATGGTGTAGACTTTTGGATTAGAAGTTGGAATATTTTACATGTGATAATGAAACCATCTTACTTACTCCCCTTCTTTCACTCATTTAGTACAAGTATTGTGTGCTGATACGTTTATAAATACATTCTTTTTACTCGAAACTGTTTCATGTACTTGTGTTTTGAAAACACGTCGTCATGTTTATCTATGATTGATTGTAAAAATAAAAAATAAATTTTAAGCACAAGGTGTCGCATGTTATTTGGAAGCTTTCCAGAAAATTTTCACCTTTTGACGTGTGAATCATTGCAGTGCTATTGCCATACATGCATCTCTAAAATCTGAACAACTACCAACCATTTGAGCTGTGATGAACTTGTTGATTTATATGAAGGAAAATATTTTTTCAAAAAAAGTTCACATTTTCAAATGTTTGGTATGACGATGAAAATGTGATCATTGAAATTGTTTTAGCAGTAAAAAAACTTTCCACAAACTTACTACATTGGCTGGTGTTTGGTTGCAGGAATGTCAGTGTTTGTTTAGGGCTTTGGGTGCAGTTTCTCTTAAACAAAAGTTGCTAGCTAAAGTGAGTTTGAAGTCCTATAAGAATGGGAAAGAGCTCACTTTAATAACCAGCCAAAGTTTGTGTTCTTCAAAAGCTGCATTTTATTTTTTGCGACGAATCATCCATCTAATTGTGCATCGAGTAAGAGGAAAGATGTAATGATGGAGATGAGCTTGAGTCTCTTTGATTTTGACCCAGTTTAAATGTTATGCACAATTTTTTGAAAGAAACTTTCTTATTTTGTTTTGTTTCCTTTTTTTTCCTCTTCATTCTTACATTGATTGGGTAAATATGTTGAGCTAGGAAACCCAAGATGTTTCTTAGTATTTTGTTTGTTTTCCTCGTTTTCGCAACCATCATAATCCTGTATCTCTGGAGATTTAGAAGTAAAGCTAGCGTCATTTGAAAGATGAATACTGTGAATTAATAAAGGTTATAATAGTGTATAAAGAAAAAATGTTAGGTAATTAGAGAGAAATTGTCGAGTTTACTTTTTATTTCATAACCATTTAGGAATTTTACTTGGCAGTTTACCATACAAAGGCAACCATCTGACACGTGTTTAGTTTACAAGATTATAAGAGTAAAGTTAATCATATCGGAAAGGCCAAATAAAGAATCTTCTCTGTGCAGTAGTATCCACCACATAAACGTAATGAAAATGAAGTATTAAATATTCAGAAAAAAAAAATATGGAACAAATAATGGATTCTTTGACCCGATGGTCAGCTCACCTGAGAAATGATGATATTAATTATAGCATTTTCATTGCATGTGCATAACTGCGTGGGTGAAAGTAGGCGACGGTCTTTGCATAGATGCATGTTCTCTCAATCCAATCCAATCCAATCCCAGATAAGTCGTCCAATATACAAATTTATTCAGGTAGTAGCGTTGAGTGAGGAAAACATTTACCAAGAGGCAGCTCAGCATATCCTATGAGATCCTTCAACCAAAAGAGCAAGACTTGTCCACTTACTATGCTTCTTATCAGAGAGCATCAATCCACAAATTTGAAAATTGAATGGGCCGGGCTGCTGGCAGCCATCTTCTAGTCAAAGCAATAAAATGTATGGTAACTAATCATCCTGTACATTCTTCCTATCGAAAATTACCCCACTCGACTCAGATGTCCCTACCACTTGGCCCCCCTTTGTTAGCCAAATTTCACAGCTTCTATCCAAAACTCATCAACAACACACAAGGCCACTAAAATAAATCACAGGAATTTATGATGACGACGGTGGTATTTGAACCTGGTTCAGCCTACTAACCCAAATTGAATGCAAAATCATGTGGAACAAATCATATCTCACTGGTCTTGGGTTCCAAAGAAAATGCTTCTGCAACATCTTTACATTAGTTTGCATTGTAAGATACCGTCTCATAGGAATAGCCACTAAAATCTCCTTGAGTTTTGGAATATCCTTCTCAGGCACAACTACAGAAAATGCACTCCAATCCAGTACATCACTTAATGGAAGGACAAAATTATCAGCAATAATCACTGGAACACACTCATAGTAAATGGCCTCAACAATCCTGGGACTGTTCACTTCATAACCCATAGGACAAATGCAATATTTGCTAGATTTCATGTGTTGAACATAAGACATTGTTCTGGAGACTCTATTGGGAAGAAGAGCGTAAATCCTCATATCTTCGTCTTTGCCATCCCAGTTCTTCACGAGTATTGGACGGACCCTGCCATGCATTCTTCCGGCAAAAAATGCAAGGATCGTACGCTGTGACACTCTTTTACCGCCAAGATTTCTAAGAGGTCTCCTAGGATTTTTTATGGTGGTTTCCGGTAAGGAAACATCCTTTCCTGCAATGAAGATGCCTTCAGATGCATCTGCGTTGCAGAGTGCTTTTATAGAATTTTTGGTTAGTTCCTTGTGCTTAGTCAATGTATAAGGACCCTGCAAAATTATATTGAAACATAAATAGAAAAGGTGAGTGCTTGTTGAATTACTTACGCTTGATCAACATGTAATTATGTAAGTGCACTTAGAAATTAAAAAGAATCAGAAAAAGAGGAGAGAAATTGACTACATAGAATAAATAACAGTCAACAAGATAGTTAAGAAGGCTAAAATTCCAAATTAGAACTGATGCGGCTTGTATGCTTATATGCATCCATTTACCATGGAAAAACAGCCTCGCACCATCATAGCTTTATCTAGCTGAGAAACAATATAGGGACATTTAAAGCTATAACGTGCCTAATTATGTTACTGGAAGACATCCATATTCCACATGACTTCCTAAATTGGGCTAGTTACCTAATTAAGCAGATTATCACAAGTCAAATGCAATATACAGGTCTCTCATTAGTAGACTTCAGTATTTACCAGACGGAACTAATATCTCAAAAATCCAGAGAAGATTCAATGGTAGATGATTAATTCTCAAAATAAAAACAAGAAAAGAACGACAAATGTTTCTCCACTGTTTTAATCTAAAATAAAAGAAACACGGCAACATTTTTTCTGTTTATGGAACTCCCTTTTTGTGAAAGAGACACAAACAACATGATCAAGTCGAGAAATCAAAATATCAGAAATCAATAGAGAAATTTGAAATTAAAAAAAGAAAAAACGAAGGGAACCCAATTCCACTAAAAAATTATCATGCCTTCCAAAGCCTATGAAAAAAAAATTCAATTCATGAACCCACAATTTTCAGGTGAATGTGTAGAATTCAACTCAGTTTCACCTTTGCCTAAAAGCCAACTCAACTTAGAACAAAGCCATCTGATGTTAAAAGTATCACAAATCTGTTTCTGAATTTATTTACCAAAGGTAATCTAGTTAATTTATCAGAAACCAAAGCGACTTGTTTTTTTTTTTACTCTTAAACATTTTCCCAAATCACTAAATCCAACAGACACATCTAAGCATTTTTATGGTCGCATGTATGATGTATAATTAAACACTAAAGAAAATGCACTAAATTAAACTACCATACCCAATCATGACAAGCAGCCAAAAAATGATCTGACCCATGAGTTCGGTTCCAAAAAGGATACTTTGCAGCAAGCATGTTCACATAGTCCCGTAAGAAGATTGACAGGGGTTTGACATTATGTGACTTAGGCACGTAAAGAGCCAATTCCAGCTGGCGTGCACTGTACGGAAGGTAGAACAAGTGAGCCTTCTCTGGGTCGCTGGTGACAAACATCTTGTTTCCATCCAGTAACTTCATGAACCATCCTTCAGAAGAGTAAATTCCTCTGAGATAAGGTTGGTGGAAAATAGGTCTCTTTCCTTCTTGGTATATATAAACCTTAAGTATGCGTTCCATCAACTCATAACTCCTGGAATTCACAAATACTAATAGGTTTCAATTTTATGATAAATATGGGGTAAAGGATAGTATATTAGCAACAATGCAAATATTAGTCTATTGCCAATACATTTGGTTATACATTGTAGGTGTCGGCTTGATTCAAGAGACCCAAACTAGCCATTTAAAACCACTTTAATTATTAAGAGGTTCTCCATATACTTAAAAATTGGAAATGTAATTATGTTCAAATGACTCTTCTAATTACCTTAGTAGCAAAATTCCCTAGAAAAGGTAATCATAAAACTTAATATGATCAACCACTTCTCTAACTCGGCAAAGATTTATTACATACAAGTTTATAAATTGGTCAAATTATTCTGTTCAAAATATGATATATCATAAATGATCTAGAGATACACAATGACGAGCAAAAATGGCCAAGACATATATGGAGGAATAATTGACCCTGTGAATAGTATGGCTCACATCTTTCCTAGAGGTCATGCTTAATAGAAAAAGAAATATAGTAGAGAAGAACAAAACAATTAGACTTCAATTTAAATTAAATGGAATGAAATGTATAAGATAGACTGGAATAATAACTGTAGAATACAATCATGAATGAAAATCTTACGATATTTTCTCTATGATTAGCCTAAAAACCTTCATTGGTTATAAATGGAGTATCTATCCCTACAACTCACTTGGATGCAAAATGAGCGCTTTACAAGCTACCACAGCTTTGAAGTGAAACTATTCTTAATCATGCCACTGGTTAGTAATATGTAAAATTAAATAATCTTCACTGATCTGAAATCCAAAACACATAAAATATAATACCAACTGCCAAGGTTGTTGAAGTTATTCCTACACGAACAAAATTTTAATCTTCCTTCTAATACATTTTTCAAATATATCATAATGCATAACAACTTATACTATAATCAAATACAATGTTAACAGATCACTACAAAAAAACGTTATGTAAGCACAGTCGGATGTACCTTTTGAAAACAGAGACATTGCGGAATAAAGGGGCATATAGGTCTGGATCATCAATGACAATTGAGGCTTTCACAATCTCATTTTTAGCATACAGTAGTGCCTTGTCTGGCGTCAAGGACCTTGTGTATCTCTGCAAATTCAAATAACCTTTCTCAAATTATATCACGATTCAAGTAAAAAGAACGCAAATCATAATTAAAAACTCAACAATCTTACCAATGAGTGACGGGACACAGTTCTAACAGGAGGTGGCAGTGGAGGAGTAACTAAAACCTTTAGTTTAGTTTCCTTAATTCGGCCGCTTGTCCTAAGAAACTTTGTTCCCACATCAACAGCTGTCCTTGATTGGTTCAATTCAGCATCAGTATTAAGTAAAATAATTCTTGGGCCAAAACGTGCAGCGTCAAAATTATCCTTGTGCCTCAGTGCAGTGATTTCACTAAAAGTGGTGGTCCTATCCAACGGTTTGTATGCTAAAACTGGTATTGATGGAGATGGAGTCAATAGGAAAGGATATGGAAGTGAAGAAATTTGAAACAAAACCCCAGCTATCGTAATAATGGCTCCAACGAAAAACACTTTTCTCCAATCAAGCCTGAACAGCAGGATGATAAAGATTTGGCGCCAAAACTTACTCATATCACCTTCTAATTGGGGAACTTGTTAATGAATAACATCAAATTCAAACCCTGCAATTCAATAAAATGTTTGTACAGAAAAATTCCAGAGGCTCCAAACATGTAATCATTTTCACAAACATTCATTCCAAAAAACTTAACTCTTACAATATTCCCCTCCTTACAACATCTTACTAATAACATCCCATGCATGTGCTTGACAAGGCGAAAAGTTCTCCTCTGCACTCTTACCCAAACAAAAACAAAATTAAATAAGTATTAACGACTCAATTTTTATGTTACAGGGTACAATGATTTCTATGAAGTGAAAAGAAATGACAAAAATGAAGCCTTGACCTCAGTAAAAACAAACATGAGCATTTCTTTATTTGAATTAATTAATTATTTATTTTTTTACAAAGTCTTACTTAAACTCTGTTAAAACAAACAAATAAAAAAAAAGCTAAAAAGCTCTTGGCATCACGAGGAATTCTTATATAAATCTTGAACTTGTTACTTGACACAGAAAATATAATAATAATAATAATAATAATAATAATAATAATAATAATAATAATACCTACCATTTCTCAACAATATGCTGCATATATATGTCTCACAATCGCTTAGAAAAACATTGGCACAATCCATATTATGAGATTAAGTTTGCAATAATCAGAAGAAAAGTTGAATCAATAATCAAAACCACAAAACAAATACATACAAATTTAAATACTGTTACCAAATTTAGTAGTATGATTACCGGAGGGATAGCTCGAAGAATCTGAGGTTAATAATTGGATCTGAAAATGGGTAAGAATGGGGGTGATTTTGAGGGAGAAGAAAGAAAGAAAGAAAGAAAAGAGGAAAAGTTGATATAATAGTGGACAGGACGAACAGGTGGGTTGGACAGGAATTGAGTGAAGTGTGGACGTACGTAAGCAAAGGCAGTGTGCGTAACTGACGGTAACGGTTTCTACTTCATTCCATTTGTCTGAGCCTTTTTTTTCAATTCTTTTTTTCTTGTGGGTAGGGCGGTGACTGACTCGTTCTCTTCATGCAGCCACCGGATATCATGCCGCCTGCCCTGTCCAACATTTCCTTCTCTTATTGAATCATCACTTGTCTGTTTTATTATTTTTCGAATTATTATATAACTTAATTATAATAATAATAATTCTAATAGCAGATTCGTTTTTATATTTAAAAACAAACTAATTCCGGATAATCACTGGTCCGATATGGCAGTACGTATTTACAACCACATGTTGATCCATAGTTATTAGCGATTCCTACTCTAAAATTGTAAATTACGCAAATGATAAGACAACATAATTAGAAAATTATTAAATTCATAATATTTTTTGTTATTTTTATAATAAAAGTATCACTGTAGGTGTATAGCGAACGTGAAAACTGATCCTATAAGAAATAATATTTTATGTTGTGAATTTAACAATTTCTCATAATTAAACTAATTAAAATGCAAGTCAATCAATTCAATTATATAGAGAACTTGGCAAACGGTACAAGTCAAGTGGAGAACCAAGGCAGACAATTTATTTATGGTCAAGTTATAAAACTCTCATGGACACAAAAATCTGTTTAAGTAACATATTTTGATTAAATGTAAAGACAAAATTAAATATTAAAAATTATATTAAATTAAAAGGAAAAAAATATTAATTATTTATTTAACAAATAGTTTACTTTTTTATATACTCGCCTAGATAAAATAATTAATATTTTGACATGAAAAGTGTGAATATAAATGTATAGTTATGATTTTTATGTAGAAATATAAAAAAATTAATAATTTACTTTATATATATTTGTATTTGTTATTCATAATTTTTTTTATATACACAAATAGGAATATCACTGACATTTCTTTCTCTTCAGATCTCTCTCCCTCATCAATGGCGGCGTCCATTTCACCTCTCCATCCCGCTATCTTCGTGTCTTCTTCAGCCACTCACAGTCACTCATCATCTCTCTCTCCTCCCTCCTCCAACCTCGTCAAATTCACCCCTAAACACCCTTATTTCAAAACCTTCATTTCCCAACCTATCCGCCCTCGTCCAAACCCACGACCACTGACCACCTCCCGCCCACGCTCCACCGCCTCCACCGCCCCTGTCACGACTTTCCATGGCGTCTGCTACGTCGTCGGCGACAATATCGACACCGACCAAATCATCCCCGCCGAATACCTAACCTTAGTTCCCTCCAACCCCGACGAATACAAAAAACTCGGATCCTACGCCCTAATTGGTCTCCCCTCCTCCTACCAGACACGCTTCATGGACCCTGGCGAATTCAAGTCCAAGTACTCAATCCTTATCGGGGGCGACAATTTTGGCTGCGGTTCATCCCGCGAACACGCCCCTGTCGCCCTAGGTGCCGCCGGAGTGGCGGCGGTGGTGGCGGAATCGTACGCTAGGATATTTTTCAGGAATTCGGTGGCTACTGGAGAGGTTTATCCTTTGGAATCGGAAGTGAGGATTTGTGAGGAGTGTAAGACTGGAGATGTGATTACAATTGAGCTTGGACAGAGCTTATTGATCAATCATACAACAGGAAAAGAGTATAAATTGAAGCCCATTGGGGATGCTGGCCCCGTTATTGAGGCGGGTGGTATTTTCGCCTATGCCAGAAAAACTGGGATGATTCCTTCACAGGCCGTCTAGAGAATGAGGTATCAGTTATTCTGCTCACTTTAATTGCTATGCAGCACTGTTTTAGTATGTAGTTATTAAAATTTGTTAATGATCTGCTTAGTTGAGTCTGAATCAGTATTGCTACAGAAGCAAATGACCTAATAAGCTTCCTTCTTAAACTTGATTTTGTTACAATTTTAATCACTGATCAAGCACTATACTGGTTTAACTGTTGATTGGGGTGTGTTTTGAAAATTCAATTCCATGATTATTTTCTTGAGTGTGAGAGAGCATAAGCTAAAACTCAAAGCTAAGAGCTTTCACTAGGAATGAATATAAATCAGATTAAGAAAGAAAGATGGGCATTCTTGATTCAACTCGTATGGAAGTTTGGAGATCATAAGTAGTAAATTTGAGGGAGATGACAAAATTTTCAACATTCATTGCACCAACAAATTTTTATACCGGGAGCTCTCGACGCCTTGCATGTATAAAATCTCGTTCCCAAGGAAGTTGGAGAGAGATGGTTGGAGGGAGATAGTGCAGCAACCATTCGAAAATTATGTGTATACGCATTATTCTGTAGGTTAGAGATGGAGAGGTGGTGAACCTAGAAGGAGAGAAAACTAAAGAGGGAAATTGGAGGGAGATAGTTGGATAGTGCAACAAGCATACAAACATTATAGACAACTCTACATATACATGATCTAAGGTAGAGAGGGAGAGTGCTGGTGTACCTAAAAGCAGAATAGGGAAACCTAAAGAGGTTTAATGGATTCAAGTGAATGTCCAAGGAGGCACTTAATAACATGGCATTCTGTTCAATCTTGGTTATGTCGTCTCAATATTTAAAGGCGTAGATAAATTTTAAGGATATTGGAAGCACGTAGGCATGACTTTGGTAGAGTACCTAAAGCTCAGTTTTTCATTGGAAGCTGTGGTTAGCTGTTCTACGTCTCAAGTCATCATAGTATCAGGTTGTCCTCAACTGAGTTTCGTGAAGATCATTCTGTTGCAGCACCTGCGTTGATGAACACTTCCTGAAAAAGATAAAAATATTATTGTTGAATAAAGAGATTTGGTACAATACCATTTATGCCACTAAAATATAGCTGGGTAGATTTGAGAGGGCAGGGACAATATAGAATGTTGCCGTCTGGCAGGAATGGCATAGCTATGTGTACATACCCATGTATGTGTGTGTTCAAGTGGAATTGCTTACGGAACTGGGCTTTTACCAATAATCAAATTCCATGCGTCTCAGTTGAACACAAATGTCCAATTTTATTTGTTTCCTATTCTAGTTTAACATTTTCTAATTTATTATAATAATTGTATTATTTAAGCCGGGAATCACTTGTTTACATGGCTCATTAAACTGACTTTTGGGATATGTATTTGCAGTTGTCTCTATTATCTGCATATCTTAAAAAGGAGGTTGTGTTGACTAGTCTACTGTGAGGGTTGAAAGCAAGCAAGCATCTCATCATCATTCTGATTTTTGAACTCTCTAGAACTTGCGGTTAAACTATGTGATTGTTTTATTGTTGTATGAAAAGCGACAGCTAGCTATTGTGGAGCTTTGCTAATTTAGGAAGACTACGGATGTTAATGTTAGAATTTTGCTATAATTAAATTTGGTTTCTTCAAATTTCTGGAGCCTGAAATCATATTTGGCCAACAAACTAGTTGGTTCTCTTACCTAATACTCCCCCTCCTCGTACACTGGGTTTATGAGTTTGGAGAGAGAGAAAAAAGAAAGGATTTTAAAAAATTTAAAAGAAAAGAGAGTGAAGGATAGGAAATTTATTTTGGAAGGAAAATTTAATTTAAAATAATATATTATTATTTTATCCTTGTGAGATTATATTTTAGAAATTATTACGAGGGTTATTTTGGTATTTTAGTTTGAGAGCAACTGTTTAGCAAATTTTCTTCCAAATTTTTCCAACTTTGGAAGGAAATTTTTGGGAGAAAGTTTTTTTAAAAATTATTTCCTTCTCTTTCCTTTTCCCTCTTCTAAAAACTCACATACAAGGGATTTTTATTGTCTTCCTTAAATTTCCTTTCTTTTCTCTCTATTTTGAAACTCAAAAAACAGTGCTGAACAGAGTATATGATTGATGATTGTATTATATTTTGGGCAAACTGCAAAATTGACCCCCAAGTTTCACAAAATTCCAATCTAGTCTTGAAAGTATTAATTTTTTAAATTGTGCTCTTTAAAGTTTTTGATTTTAACAACCTCTCGTTCCTTTTTTTAACCGTGGTGATTTTTTTTTATTTATCAAAATTAGCATGTCAAATTGTCAATCTTTTCAACTCTCTTGATTTATATAAGATGTATTTTGTCAATGTTTATGTATTAAAAAATTAATAATAATAACCACTACAAAAAAATTGAAAAAATAAAGTTACAATCCATTTATATATTTTTGAAAAAATAATTGATCTTGTTGAAGATTCATCCCTCCAATTCTTTTTGTATCCCAATTTTATAACAATTGCAACCTCTTTGCCGCCCGCCATCCATGAACAACCCCCATGAATCTCAAGATGTTGAGACATGGAGTGAGGATTAGGATTGATGGGTGTAATTTTAATTTTGTCGGAGTAACATATAATAACGGAAGTGGTTAGTATGGAGTTTATTTTTGAGTAAATTGATCAATTGATTAATAAAATGTTGATACGTATACTAAGTTATATATGTATCAATATTTTATTGGCCAATTACCCAACTTATCAAAAAAAATAACCTTTATACTAATATCATCCTATAATAACACACGACTGTTGAAGTACTACTTACCTGTACAAAACGACGACGTATCCTCAGTCTTTTGAGAAAGGCTTAAATATGAATTAGTACCCTAAACTATAGGTCATATTCCACTTCGGTGATCCACCTTTCAATTTTATCAATTAGGTTATTAAACTATCAATTTTTTTCAATTAAACAAATTGAACACGCCACGTCAGCGTGGCTAATTTAAGTGGGGTCTTAACAAGCTTACGTGGCAAATAAATAATTTAATATACATTACATAAACAAATCATTTTAACAGCATGGGCAAAATTGTCAATATCTTAAAAAGTCCTAATTAAAATAAAACAAACCTATCAGACTAAAGGAAATCAAGCAAACAATTCGATCACACCTCTCGGCTCTCCCCCAATTCTCGATAGAAAAAACCCTAGATCAACCGAAGCGCGAAGAACTGAAGATAATCAACCATGGCGGCACGATAATCGGTTTAACAATCAAGTAAGTATGTGATTTAGCTCTTCTCTGTTGCTCTTCTCTGTAGTTCCCTAATTTTGCATAAATTCTACTCAGTTCTCACGATAATCCTACTCATCTGGTGTGATTTAACAGATTTAAGGAAAACAAGCGAGATAGGGTTTCAGTTATCTACCTCCAAAAATCCCTAACTGAAAATGGAAATTACTGGTATGGAAGATGAACTGGAGTTGGGCGAGTGTCTTGATTCGATGGGTGAGACTCCAAGGTGCTATTGTGGGTATAGAGCTCGAATGAAGATATCTTGGACTAAGAGTAATCCAGGTAGAAGGTTTTTTGGTTGTCCACAATGGAGCAAGGTATAGTAATATTGTGACGCCCCCAGAATAGGTATACAACACCCATTCTGAGTCGCCAAATACATGGTACAGAAAGCAAACTACAACTTCAATAATACAATTGTCGTGCAAAATACGACAACACATACTGTGAGTTTAAATACAAATATTGTCTTCTAGACAATATCCACACTCAAATAAATCCTCATTACAATTATTCAAACACTATTTTACAGAAATAATGAGGACTGCTAATACATCTTTCTAGAACCATCACTCCATACCCCGACTAGATCCTGCTATGTTCTCACCTCCTGAGAAGAAAAATGGAACAAAAAGGAAAAGGGTGAGCTCAACTAGCCCAGTAAAGAATATTATGACTAAGATAATATACAACAAATTATCGTTAGTCTTCAACAGGGAAAAATCTGATAAAATATAATCGACAACAAGTTTTAGATCAACAACTGCAGCGGAAACAGCAAACCATTAGAAGAGTCAAGTAGAGAAAGAATTCTACTATCTTCTAAGATTTAAAAGTCCATCATCAATATTTTATCCCTGTAACATCAATTAATAATCATCTTTAACCAAATATTCATCTTTGCACTACAGGCCAAAGATATTCATTTGTATCATCAGTCGGTCATGTTCATCTCAACACCTGTTCATCTTTGCACTACAGGCCAAATATATTCATCAAGTAATTATACATCTTTGCACTACAGGCCAAAGATGTAAGACCCCAACTTATTAATGAATAAAATCAAATTTTCTCTAAATATTATTGTGAATAATAAGAGGTTAATTTGATATAATACTTTGGTTATGGGTGAAATGTGCAAATTTTGCAAAATAAGCAAGTGGTTATAAAATATTTATTTTTGGTCGGTGAATATTCGGTTGGTCGTGGAATATTCTTGCTGTCGGGGAATATTCGTACGACGACGCAGCCTTGTGTGGGCCCCATAACGGAAAGCGATTGGATGAAGAAAACGACAAGTATAAGTTGTTTATAAATAACGGCGTAGTTGTTACCGTTAATACTGTTGGAATACCCGGTGGTTAAAATACAGTAGCACACGGTATTGCACCAATTATTGATTCTTACGTAAGAAGGCACTACTCAATAATTGTTACAGTAGTTATTATTCAATATTTTATTTTATTGATTCAATAATTGCTGCGTTGATATTTTATATTATTGTTGTTTCAATAATTGTTGCTGCACAGTATTTTTCATTATCAGATCAATAATTCATATTATTTGAATAATATTATTAGATAACATTATTGGCAATGTCTAGAAAGTTCTGTCTAAGGAGAGGTTTGGTCATCTAATTGCGCGCCAGTAAGGAGAAATCCTTATTGGAAAGCCCCCCTCTTTCCTGGGAACGGCCTGGTTGTCATAAATGTGATTCTGTAATATTATTTGTGAATAATTAATTATTGATTCATATGATAAGGAAATATTTATTTTATGTGGATATAAATGAGGGATATATTTTTGTGGTTAAAAATGAAGGAGTTAATGTTGAGGTGTTTTATCAGTATTTTTATCGGAATGGAGGTATTAAAAATCAAATCAGGGTTTTTGAGAAATATTGCGGGTGTTATAATTTTTAATCCGACCGTTGGATCGTGGTAATTTTTGGATATGTTATACATATATAAGTTGAGTATATGTCCACAAATTTTGAACCGTTAAAAATGAACGTATGATTTATTATGAATTTTACGAGATGACTGGTTCAGAAATTGTTGAATTTTCGGAGTTTATCATTTTGGTGGAAAATTCTAGAATTGGTGGGCCCCACTTGTGGTTGGTGAAGAAATGTGCTGAATTATATTTCAAATGTGGTGGGTGGGAATAGTAGCAGGTAAAGCCATCAGGTTGCAGGTCAAACCTACCAAAATTTTCCTATAAATAGAGGGCTAAGTTAGAATTGAAAATCACACCAGAAACAAGTTTTCTCTCTTTCTCTCTCTAAATTATTGAGTGTATTTTGTGAGTATTTAGATACTTTGAGAGTTTCTATTCATCAGAGCAAGTTTCTTTCAGCCTTATACCGGTATTCCGACCAGAAGTACTGATATTTTGAGGTAAGGGATATTATTTTCTTCTTAATGATATTATTTTCTTCAATATCATTATGCTGAAATATTGATATGAGTTTTTATCAAATTTGGAACTTTTTGTGTCGGGGTTACTATTTACGTATACGACACTATTCACGTATACGGTACTATTCACGAATACGGCACTATTCACCGAAAAATAAAATTTTTCCTTTTTGTCCAAGATGTCTATTATGGTTACTATCTTTGATTGTATCCATGTTTTGATCTTTATTTTTGAATTCTGCTTCACAATTTATTATTATGAAGTATTATTGATCTTGGATAAACTGTTATACGAATCCCTACTATTTGTCCTTCTGTCTCACTGGATTCGTTCTCTTTAAGATATTTTTTCATCATCCTCAGTCCTAAATGATGATATTACTGAATATCTTTGGCCTGTAGTGTAAAGATGTATGATTACTTGATGAATATCTTTGGCCTGTAGTGCAAAGATGAACAGGTGTTGAGATGAACATGACCGACTGATGATACAAATGAATATCTTTGGCCTGTAGTGCAAAGATGAATATTTGGTTAAAGATGATTATTAATTGATGTTACAGGGATAAAATATTGATGATGGACTTTTAAATCTTAGAAGATAGTAGAATTCTTTCTCTACTTGACTCTTCTAATGGTTTGCTGTTTCCGCTGCAGTTGTTGATCTAAAACTTGTTGTCGATTATATTTTATCAGATTTTTCCCTGTTGAAGACTAACGATAATTTGTTGTATATTATCTTAGTCATAATATTCTTTACTGGGCTAGTTGAGCTCACCCTTTTCCTTTTTGTTCCATTTTTCTTCTCAGGAGGTGAGAACATAGCAGGATCTAGTCGGGGTATGGAGTGATGGTTCTAGAAAGATGTATTAGCAGTCCTCACTATTTCTGTAAAATAGTGTTTGAATAATTGTAATGAGGATTTATTTGAGTGTGGATATTGTCTAGAAGACAATATTTGTATTTAAACTCACAGTATGTGTTGTCGTATTTTGCACGACAATTGTATTATTGAAGTTGTAGTTTGCTTTCTGTACCATGTATTTGGCGACTCAGAATGGGTGTTGTATACCTATTCTGGGGGCGTCACAAAAGATATTCAGTAATATCATCATTTAGGACTGAGGATGATGAAAAATATCTTAAAGAGAACGAATCCAATGAGACAGAAGGACAAATAGTAGGGATTCGTATAACAGTTTATCCAAGATCAATAATACTTCATAATAATCAATTGTGAAGCAGAATTCAAAAATAAAGATCAAAACATGGATACAATCAAAGATAGTAACCATAATAGACATCCTGGACAAAAAGGGAAAATTTTATTTTTCGGTGAATAGTGCCGTATTCGTGAATAGTGCCGTATACGTGAATAGTGCCGTATACGTGAATAGTAAGCCCCGACACAAAAAGTTCCAAATTTGATAAAAACTCATATCAATATTTCAGCATAATGATATTGAAGAAAATAATATCATTAAGAAGAAAATAATATCCCTTACCTCAAAATATCAGTACTTCTGGTCGGAATACCGGTATAAGGCTGAAAGAAACTTGCTCTGATGAATAGAAACTCTCAAAGTATCTAAATACTCACAAAATACACTCAATAATCTAGAGAGAGAAAGAGAGAAAACTTGTTTCTGGTGTGATTTTCAATTCTAACTTAGCCCTCTATTAATAGGAAAATTTTGGTAGGTTTGACCTGCAACCTGATGGCTTTACCTGCTACTATTCCCACCCACCACATTTAAAATATAATTCAGCACATTTCTTCACCAACCACAAGTGGGGCCCACCAATTCTAGAATTTTCCACCAAAATGATAAACTCCGAAAATTCAACAATTTCTGAACCAGTCATCTTGTAAAATTCGTAATAAATCATACGTTCATTTTTAACGGTTCAAAATTTGTGGACATATACTCAACTTATATATGTATAACATATCCAAAAATTACCACGATCCAACGGTCGGATTAAAAATTATAACACCCGCAATATTTCTCAAAAACCCTGATTTGATTTTTAATACCTCCATTCCGATAAAAATACTGATAAAACACCTCAACATTAACTCCTTCATTTTTAACCACAAAAATATATCCCTCATTTATATCCACATAAAATAAATATTTCCTTATCATATGAATCAATAATTAATTATTCACAAATAATATTACAGAATCACATTTATGACAACCAGACCGTTCCCAGGAAAGAGGGGGCTTTCCAATAAGGATTTCTCCTTACTGGCGCGCAATTAGATGACCAAACCTCTCCTTAGACAGAACTTTCTAGACATTGCCAATAATGTTATCTAATAATATTATTCAAATAATATGAATTATTGATCTGATAAATGAAAATACTGTGCAGCAACAATTATTGAAACAACAATAATATAAAATATCAACGCAGTAATTATTGAATCAATAAAATAAAATATTGAATAATAACTACTGTAACAATTATTGAGTAGTGCCTTCTTACGTAAGAATCAATAATTGGTGCAATACCGTGTGCTACTGTATTTTAACCACCGGGTATTCCAACAGTATTAACGGTAACAACTACGCCGTTATTTATAAACAACTTATACTTGTCGTTTTCTTCATCCAATCGCTTTCCGTTATGGGGCCCACACAAGGCTGCGTCGTCGTACGAATATTCCCCGACAGCAAGAATATTCCACGACCAACCGAATATTCACCGACCAAAAATAAATATTTTATAACCACTTGCTTATTTTGTAAAATTTGCACATTTCACCCATAACCAAAGTATTATATCAAATTAACCCCTTATTATTCACAATAATATTTAGAGAAAATTTGATTTTATTCATTAATAAGTTGGGGTCTTACAACCTCCCCTCCTTATGAAATTTCGTCCTCGAAATTGACGTACGTACCTGATGTTTCAAAAAGGTGAGGATACCTCGCTTTCATTTCTGATTCCAACTCCCAGGTCATTTCTTCAATAGCATGGTTTCTCCACAAAACCTTAACTTGTGGTATAACCTTCGTGCGTAGGACATGCTCTTTCCTATCCAAGATCTTAACAGGTACCTCCTCGTACGTTAAATCTTCAGCTATCTCGTCTGGTTCTAACTCAATAATGTGGTTCGGGTCTTTAACATATTTACGAAGCATAGATATGTGAAAAACATTATGAACACGAGACATGCTTGGAGGTAATGCGAGTCTATATGCCACATTTCCTATTCGCTCAAGAATCTCAAATGGACCAACAAATCTTGGATTGAGCTTTCCTCTCTTCCCAAATCTTGTAACTCCCTTCCATGGTGCAACACGTAACAATACATGATCCCCAATATTAAATTCCACGTCCTTCCGATGAAGATCCGCATAACTCTTTTGTCGATCCTGTGCCGTTTGTATACGTTGTCGAATCGTTTGGATCTTCTCTGTAGTAATGCGTACCAATTCTGGTCCCAACAATGTTGCTTCACCCACCTCGTCCCAGCATACTGGAGAACGACATTTTCTTCCATACAACGCCTCAAATGGAGCCATACCTATGCTCGCCTGATAACTGTTGTTGTAGGAGAATTCCACCAATGGTAGGTACTTATCCCAACTCCCTTTGAGATCTAGGACACAAAGTCTTAATAGATCTTCAAGAGTTTGAATAGTCCTCTCTGATTGTCCGTCCGTTTGAGGATGGTATGCTGAACTGAATCGTAAATCCGTGCCCATAGCTTTCTGCAAGCTAACCCAAAATCGTGAAGTGAATCTTGGGTCACGATCCGAAACTATGGATACTGGCATGCCATGCAATCTCACAATCTCGTTCACGTACATACTAGCAAGACGTTCAAGGGAATAAGTCTCACGTATCGGCAAGAAATGAGCGGACTTGGTTAATCTATCAACAATAACCCAAATCGCATCTATGCCTTGAGAAACCTTGGGAAGACCTGTAACAAAATCCATAGTAATGTGTTCCCACTTCCATTTCGGAATCTCAAGTGGTTGCAATGGACCCTTTGGTACTTGATGCTCCGCTTTTACACGTTGACAAGTTAAACACCTCGAGATAAACTCCGCGATCTCTCTTTTCATATTGCTCCACCAAAATGTATGTCGAAGATCGTGATACATTTTGGTACTCCCAGGATGGATTGCAAACGGTGTGTTGTGTGCCTCCATCATTATTCTATGCTTCAAGTCAAAATCGTTAGGAACACAAAGTCTGGAGTTGACTCGAAGTATTCCTTCTTCATCGATTCTTGCTTCTGGAATAGCACCTTCTTGCACTTTCTTCTTCATACGCATCAGCTCCATGTCCGTAGCTTGAGCAGCTTTAACTTTATCGATTAAAGTCGGTTCTACTCGTATATTTGATATCATCATGTGGGTACTTGGAGCCTTCATCTCTATCTCCATCCTTTGTAAGTCATACAAAATGGGCCTTTGTGTTAAAAACATTGCACTCGTACCCGCATATGATCTTCTACTCAATGCGTCAGCTACTACGTTTGCTTTTCCAGGATGATATTGGATGGTATGATCGTAATCTTTCAACAGCTCGAGCCAACGTCGCTGCCGCATGTTGAGTTCCTTTTGGGTGAAGAAATATTTGAGGCTTTTATGATCTGTATAGATCTCCACTTTCTCCCCATAAAGGTAGTGTCTCCAGATCTTCAACGCAAAAACGACTGCTGCCAACTCCAAATCATGAGTAGGATAATTCCTCTCATATTCTTTGAGTTGTCGCGAGGCATAGGCTATGACTTTCCCATGTTGCATGAGAACACATCCTAACCCTTTGCCTGAAGCATCGCTGTAGATAACAAATCCATCCGAACCAGATGGTATTGTCAGAACAGGTGCCGAAATGAGTCTCCTCTTGAGTTCTTGGAAACTCTTCTCGCATTCCTCACTCCATACGAATTTTGTATCTTTCCGAGTCAGCTGAGTTAACGGAGTAGCGATTCGAGAAAATCCTTCCACAAATCTCCGATAATAACCAGCTAAGCCCAGAAAGCTACGTACTTCGGTTACCAACTTCGGTTGCTCCCAACTTTGTATGGCTTCAATCTTCGCCGGGTCGACAGATACTCCATGTTTTGACACCACGTGCCCAAGGAATGCTACTTCCTCAAGCCAGAACTCGCATTTCTTCAGTTTGGCATATAGCTTGTTTTCACGAAGCCTTTGCAGTACCAGCTTCAAATGGCGCTCATGATCTTCACGGCTTTTGGAATAGATGAGGATGTCATCAATAAAGACAACAACGAACTGATCCAAATATTCTTTGAATACACGGTTCATCATATCCATGAAGGCAGCAGGAGCATTAGTCAATCCAAAAGACATTACTAAGAATTCATAATGCCCGTACCGAGTTCTGAAGGCAGTCTTTGGAATATCCTCAGTTTTAATCTTCAGCTGATGATATCCAGAACGAAGATCGATCTTTGAAAAGAATTGTGCTCCTTGCAACTGGTCAAACAGGTCATCAATGCGAGGTAGCGGATACCTATTCTTGATGGTGACATGGTTCAATTCTCGATAGTCAATACAAAGTCGCATACTCCCGTCTTTCTTCTTTACGAATAAAACAGGAGCACCCCAAGGAGACGTACTAGGACGAATAAAACCGATGTCCAACAACTCCTGTAGTTGGACTTTTAACTCCTGAAGTTCAATAGGAGCCATTCGATATGGGGTTTTAGAAATGGGCTTTGTACCGGGTTCAAGGTCAATAAAGAATTCAATTTCTCGTTCCGGGGGTAGACCGGGAAGTTCTTCAGGAAATACATCGGGAAATTCTCTAACAATAGAAATATTATTCAAATCTGACTTGTCTTTGTTCAAATCCATTACATGGGCTAAGAAAGCTTGACATTCGTTTTTCAATAAACGAATAGCTTTGTGGCTTGATATGACAGTGACTGATTTTAGTGGTTTAGTAGTTTGAATTCGTATGACAGGTTGGTTAGGAATATGAAAACTAACAACCTTACGAAAACAATCAATTTTAGCATGATGAGTGGTTAACCAATCAATTCCTAAAATCACATCAAAAGCAAGTATCTTTAAAGAGATAAGATCAACAGGTAATGTGATAGTACCAACTTGGATCATGCAAGATTTATAAACTGTAGATGTAACGAAGGTTTCACCCAACGGAGTTTCAACAGATAAGTTAAAGTCCAATTTCTCCGGAGTCAAGTTTAAACGTTGAGCACAAGCAGGAGAGATAAAAGAATGGGTAGAACCGGTATCTAGTAAAGTATAAACTTCGCAAGAATTCAAGATTAGCTTACCCGTGATCACCTCGTTCGGGTTTCTCGCGTTTTGGCCAGTAACGACAAACGCCCTTCCAGGAACCGCTGATTTCGACTTATCCGGGACAGCTTTTGGAGTCACCATCCCCACTGAACTTGGTTTTGCTACAGAACACTCTCGAGCTATATGACCCTCCTTTCCACAGTTATAACATACCTTGATTGTTGTGGGCAGTTTGGGCTGATATGTCCCTCTTTCCCACATTTGTAACATACGACCGGTGGTCGTTCTCCTCCCCTAGAAACAGTTGATGTTTGTGCTGACGTCTTCACGTTATCATTGTTGTACCTTCTCTTCTTGAAATCTCCTCCCGACTCGCTCCTTCTATTATCAGGACCACGATTACCACCAGAGTGGTTACCGCTTTTGTCCGAATGTTTTCCTCCCTGCTGGTTTTCATTGCTTCGATGACTGCCGCCACCGGTATGACCCTGGTTGTGGTCCCTCGGTTGCACATACTCATTATCTCGCTCTAATAATTGAGTCCTGTTTACAACATCTGAATATAAAGAAAATTTATGAGAGATAAGATATTGTCGAATCTCGGGTTTTAGACCTCTCAGAAACATCCTTGTCATTCGTTCCTCATTTTCGACCAAATGAGGTGCAAACCTGGATAACTCTGCAAACTTCGCCTCGTACTGGGACACCGTCATGTTGTTTTGTTCCAGTCTAATAAACTCAACCTCCTTCATATGACGAATACTTTCAGAAAAGTACTTGTCATTGAACAGTTTTTGAAATGTTTCCCAGGACATGTTGAGTGCGTCAGGCTGGGTACGCTTCACAGACTCCCACCAGTAGTCTGCCTCACCGCGGAACATAAATGTGGCGAATGGAACCTTCTGTTCCTCCGTGCATCCCAAGACATCAAATATCTTGGTAATTTGCTTGACCCACGTTTCCGCCATGATCGGATCCGGCTTTCCCTTAAATTCTGGTGGTCCCAATTCTTTGAACTGCTTAGCTGTGACAAACCGCGCGTTGTTATCATTTCCACCCGTATTCTGCACACGAGTCTCCCTCGTCTGATTTTGCATGAACTGCAAAAAGCTCCTAAACATTCCATCATTCATCGTTTGCTCGGTAACGTTGTTTACAGGAGGAATATTGCCTTCCTGTTGCACGTTCCCCTGGGTAGTGATCAAAGGTGTCTCCACGGTCTGATTTACTCCATTATTAACGTTCTCAGCTGCCATTCTTAAATACTGCCATAAAAAAAGGGTTAATTGTGACGCCCCCAAAATTAGGTATACATCACTCATCTTGGGTCGTCAGATACATAGTACAGAATACAAATATAACTGATTAATACATCTGTCGTGTACAATACGACAAAACATAAACTGTGAGTTTGAATACAAATATTATCTTCTAGAGAGTATTCATACTCAAAAGGAGTCCTCATTACATTTATTAACACACCATTACATAGAATAGTGAGGACTACTAACTAATACTATCATTCGGACCATCACTCCGTACCCCGACTTGTCCCAGCTACGTTCTCATTTCCTGAAGAGAACAGTGAAAGAAAGGGTGAGCTCAACTAGCCCAGTAAGAAATATTATGACTAAGATAATGCAGAATAAATTATCATTAGCCTTCAACAATGTTAAACTGATAAAATATAATAGACATCAAGTTTAACTGTAGCGGAACAAGCAATCCATTAAAAGAGTCAAGTAGAAAATAAACTCTACTATCTTTTATGATTTAAAAAGTTTTTCAACACTGTAATCGCTGAGACTCAGCTTAATAAAATAATCCACATCATCGAATCACCCCTGCACTACGGCCAAGGATATTCGTGTATTCATTAATGGTCATGATCATGCCAACAACTGTCCATCAATGCACTACGGGCCAATGAGGAC
This sequence comes from Panax notoginseng, assembly GCA_016801055.1. NCBI lineage: Eukaryota > Viridiplantae > Streptophyta > Magnoliopsida > Apiales > Araliaceae > Panax > Panax notoginseng. The sequence continues at coordinate 2,034,414 of CM029020.1, read as the reverse complement.
TTTTACCACATCATTTGTAACATTACGGTCATGATTATACCGAATAATCCCTGGTCATAATCATACCAAGTCCATCTATGCACTACAGGCCACAGATGACTTTCAACATTTTATAAACATGAGGATGATGACAATGATATAAGAATTCAATAAAACAAGTTCAAGAATTAATTTATCCAGGAATTAACAACGTCCAAATTGTCAACATGATACTGCATTGTGGAGTAAAATTCAAGAATGCTTAGAAGAATATTTTCTTGAAAAGATACTGGATGAAACGCAACTATCAAGGATATTCCACAAATTTCATGGAGTATAGAAGTCAAAACTTAACCAACTGAGTACAATAAAGAATGGAATAACAAAAGAAATCACCATGCATGCGATAGACCGCACAGACAGGTTATTCCAATAGAATAATAAATAATGGAACCAGGTCCGGCGTAAACGCACAGACAGGATATTCCGACAGAATAATAAATAATGGAACCAGGTCCGGTGTAAAACACACAGACAGGATATTCCAACAGAATAATAATAAAACGGAACCAGGTCCGGTGTAAAACACACAGACAGGATGTTCCAACAGAATAATAAACGGAACCAGGTCCGGTGTAAAACACACAGACAGGATGTTCCAACAGAATAATAGAAGAATGTCACCAAGTATAGGGTAGACCGCGTATACTGGTTATTCCAACAGAATAATAACGAATGGAATAACAGAAGTTCTCTTCATGAATATAAAAGAAATAATATTCCCTACCTTAAAAGAACTGGATATTGGAAAAGTGATGTAGCAGAATACTTTTATTCTCTCTCTCTTATTCTCTCTATACTTTCTCTCTCTATAGCTTGAATGAATTCGTGAAAAATAATGAAGCCCTAGGCCTCTATTTATAGAAAAACTGAGGGTGGCTCTTGGTCTTAACGAAGGGTCAAATGACTCTTGGTCTTAACGAAGGGTCAAATGACTCTTGGTAATATTGAAGGGACAATTACTATTGACGAAAGTAATTACTATTGACCAAGGTAAATACTATTGACGAAGGTAATTACTATTGACCAAGGTAAATACTATTGACGAAGGTAATTACTATTGACCAAGGTAAATACTATTGACGAAGGTAATTACTATTGACGACGGTAATTACTATTGACGAAGAGACTCTTAGATGATGACATATGGCCCCCCATAAAATAACCAAACTTACCACAACGTCTCAATTATTGATTTAATAATATAACATATTATACAGATGATACTATGACAATAATTTAAGAGATATGATGCAGCAATTACTGTAGCAATAATTGAGTATAGCTGAGTGACTTCTCACGTAAGCATCAATAATCAATACCGTGTGCTACTATGCAACCACGCGTATTACTGTACTTTTACTACCGAGTAGTTCAACAGTTTTAACGATTTTAACGTAATACCTCAGCTGTTATTTTTATAGAAAGATAATTTTGTCGTTTTCTCAATCCGACAATAATTCCGTTGTGGGGTCCACCAATGATTGTGCCGTCGTACGAATATTCTCCGACAAAAAGAATATTCCCCGACCAAACGAATATTTTATAACAACTTGCTTACTTTGCAAAATTTATAAATATTACCCACAACTATAACATTATATCAAATTAACTCCATAATATTCAAAAATGATATTTATAGAAAATTCATCTTTATTTATAAAAATTGGGGTCTTACAACCTCCCCTTCTTATGAAATTTCGCCCTCGAAATTAGGGTACGTACCTGGTATGTCGAAGAGGTAAGGATACCTTGATTTCATTTCTGATTCTAACTCCCAAGTCATTTCCTCAACATCGTGGTTTCTCCACAAAACTTTGACTTGAGGTATAACCTTGGAGCGTAGAATATGTTCCTTCTTATCCAAGATTTGAACAGGAACTTCTTCATACGTCAAATCCTCCGCTATTTCGTCCGGTTCTAACTCAATAATGTGGTTCGGGTCTTCCACATATTTGCGTAACATGGATATGTGAAAAACGTTATGAACACGAGACATACTTGGCGGTAAAGCGAGTCTATAAGCCACAGTTCCTACTCGATCGAGGATTAAAAATGGACCGATGAATCGAGGATTTAGCTTTCCTCTCTTTCCAAATCTCGTAACTCCTTTCCATGGAGCAACACGTAAGAACACATGATCTCCTACATCAAATTCCACGTCCTTTCGATGAAGATCAGCATAACTCTTTTGTCGATCTTGTGAGGTTTTTATACGTTGTCGGATCGTTTGAATCTTTTCTGTAGTCATACGTACCAACTCCGGTCCCAACAACGTTGCTTCGCCCACCTCATCCCAGCATACTGGAGAACGACATTTTCTTCCATACAATGCTTCGAATGGAGCCATGCCAATACTTGCTTGATAACTGTTGTTGTAGGAAAACTCCACCAATGGTAAGAACTTGTCCCAACTTCCCTTGAAGTCAAAGACACAGAGTCTTAATAGATCTTCAAGAGTTTGAATAGTCCTCTCTGATTGTCCGTCCGTCTGAGGATGATATGCTGAACTAAATCGTAACTCCGTGCCCATAGCTTTTTGTAAACTAACCCAAAATCGTGAAGTGAATCTTGGGTCTCGATCAGAAATTATGGATACTGGCATACCATGCAGTCTTACAATCTCGTTTATGTACATACGAGCAAGACGTTCAAGTGTATAAGTTTCTCGTATCGGTAAGAAATGAGCAGACTTGGTCAATCTATCAACAATGACCCAAATCGCATCAATACCTTGAGAAACCCTAGGAAGACCGGTAACGAAATCCATGGTAATGTGCTCCCACTTCCATTCTGGAATTTCAAGTGGTTGCAATGGACCTTTTGGTACTTGATGCTCCGCTTTGACTCGTTGACAAGTTAGACACCTTGAGATAAACAACGCTATCTCTCTCTTCATATTGCTCCACCAAAATGTATGACGAAGATCATGATACATTTTGGTACTTCCAGGATGGATTGCAAACGGTGTGTTGTGCGCCTCCATCATGATTTCATACTTTAAATCAGGGTTGTTAGGAACACAAAGTCTGGAGTTGACTCGAAGTATTCCTTCTTCATCGATTCTTGCTTCCGGCATAGAACCTTCTTGCACTTTCTTCCTCATACGCATCAGCTCCAGGTCTGTAGCTTGAGCAGCTTTAACTTTATCGATTAAAGTCGGTTCTACTCGTATATTCGCCATCATCACATGGGTCCCTGGAGTCTTCAACTCTATCTCCATCCTTTGCAAGTCACACAAAATGGGCCTTTGCGTTGTTAATATTGCACTTGTACCCGCATATGATCTTCTACTCAATGCGTCAGCTACCACGTTCGCTTTTCCAGGATGGTATTGAATGGTATGATCATAATCTTTCAACAGTTCAAGCCAACGTCGTTGTCGCATGTTGAGTTCCTTTTGAGTGAAGAAATATTTGAGGCTTTTATGATCCGTAAAGATCTCCACTTTCTCCCCATACAAGTAATGCCTCCAAATTTTAAGTGCAAAGACAACAGCTGCCAACTCTAGATCATGAGTAGGATAATTCCTCTCATATTCCTTGAGTTGTCTTGATGCATAGGCTATGACTTTTCCATGTTGCATGAGAACGCATCCCAACCCTTTGCTCGAAGCATCACTGTAGATGACAAATCCCTCCGAGCCAGATGGTATTGTTAGAACAGGTGCTGAAATGAGTCTCCTCTTGAGTTCTTGAAAACTCTGCTCACATTCTTCGCTCCAACCAAACTTTGTATCTTTCCGAGTCAGCTGAGTTAATGGAGTAGCGATTCGAGAAAATCCTTCCACGAATCTCCGATAATAACCAGCTAAACCAAGAAAGCTACGTACCTCGGTCACTGATTTAGGTTGCTCCCAGCTTTGAATAGCTTCAATCTTTGCCGGGTCAACCGATATTCCACGACTTGATACTACGTGCCCAAGGAATGCTACCTCCTCCAGCCAGAACTCGCATTTCTTCAACTTGGCATAAAGCTTGTATTCACGAAGCTTTTGGAGTACCAGCCTCAAGTGTTGCTCATGATCTTCACGGCTTTTGGAATAAATAAGGATGTCATCAATAAAGACGACCACAAAGTGATCCAAATATTCCTTGAATACCCGGTTCATCATATCCATGAAGGCAGCAGGAGCATTAGTCAATCCAAAGGACATGACTAGGAATTCATAATGCCCGTACCGAGTTCTAAAAGCCGTCTTTGGAATATCCTCAGTTCTAACCTTCAGCTGATGATATCCAGAACGAAGATCGATCTTTGAAAAGAATTGTGCTCCTTGCAACTGGTCAAACAGGTCATCAATACGTGGCAATGGGTACCTGTTTTTGATGGTGACATGATTCAACTCCCGATAATCAATACAAAGTCGCATACTTCCATCTTTCTTCTTCACGAATAGAACAGGAGCTCCCCAAGGAGAAGTACTAGGACGAATAAAGCCAATGTCTAACAATTCCTGCAGTTGGATCTTTAACTCCTGAAGTTCAATAGGAGCCATTCGATATGGGGCTTTGGAAATGGGTTTTGTACCGGGTTCAAGATCGATACAAAATTCAATTTCACGCTCTGGGGGTAGGCCAGGAAGTTCTTCAGGGAATACGTCAGGGAATTTATTAACAATAGAAATATCATTCAAAACTGACGTATTTTTGTTTAGATCTGTGACATGAGCTAAGAAAGCTTGACATCCGTTTTTCAATAAACGAATAGTTTTATGGCTTGAGATGACAGCGATTGATTTTAATGGTTTGGTTGCTTGAATTCGCATAATAGGTCGATTAGGAATATGAAAACTAACAACCTTACGAAAACAATCAATTTTTGCATAATGAGTAGTTAACCAATCAATCCCTAGAATCACGTCAAATGCAAGTATTTTTAATGAAATCAGATCGATAGGTAATGTGTGGGTACCAACTTGAACCAAACAAGACTTATAAACAGTGGAGGTAATGAAGGTTTCTCCCAACGGAGTTTCCACAGATAAGTCAAAGTCTAATTTCTCCGGAATCAAATTTAATCGATGAGCGCAAGTAGGAGAAATAAAAGAATGGGTTGAACCGGTATCAAATAAAGTATAAACTTCTTTAGAGTTTATAATAAGCTTACCCGTGATGACCTCATTCGGGTTCCTTGCTCTCTGGGAGTTCACAACAAACGCTCTCCCTTGCACAACCGGTTTTGACTTTTCTGGGACGGCTTTTGGTGCCTCCATCCTAGCTGAATTTGTCTTCGGTAAACGACAAAATCGGGCTAAATGACCTTCTCTTCCACAATTATAACATGCTTTGGACGGCATCGCGCAGTTTGGACTGATGTGCCCCTCCCCTCCGCATTTGAAACATATGATAGGTGGTCGTTCTCCTTCCTTAACGACAGGTGCTGGTGCTGACGTCTTTCCATCATTGTTGAATCTCCTCTTCTTGAAATGTCCATTCTTATTGTTTTGGCCCTGATTACCACCGAAGTGGTTACCATTTCTGGCCTGTTGATTCCCTCCACGCTTGTTGTCACCGCTTCGATGACTGCTCTCACTGGTATTATCATTTTGCCGGCTGCTCTCTTTTGGTTGCGTTGTCTCGTTATCGCGCTCCACCAACTGAGCCCTATTTACAACATCTGAATACAAACACAGTTTATGAGAAACAAGATGTTGACGTATCTCCGGCTTCAAACCTCTTAAAAACATCCGCGTCATTCTTTCTTCATTATCCACCAGGTGGGACGCAAACCGGGATAACTCCGCAAATTTTGCCTCGTACTGCGACACGGTCATATTATTCTGCTCCAATTTGATGAACTCCACCTCCTTCATGTGACGAATACTCTCGGGAAAGTATTTGTCGTTAAACAGCTCTTGGAACTTCTCCCAGGACATCTTCAGTGCGGCAGGTTGAGTACGCTTTATCGATTCCCACCAGTAATCTGCCTCTCCTCGCAACATAAAGGCGGCAAAGGGAACCTTTTGCTCCTCGGAGCAACCCAAGACATCAAATATCTTGGTGATCTGCTTTATCCATGTTTCAGCTACAAGTGGTTTGGGTTCTCCCTTAAACTCCGGTGGTCCCAGCTCCTTAAACTGTTTAGCGGTGACCGCCTGAGAGTTTCCAGTATTTCCACCTACGTTGTGGACAGGAGCCGCTTTCACCTGTTGTTGCATGAATTGCATAAAGCCTCTGAACATTTGATCATTCATCATTTGGTCAGTGTTGTTGTTTGCATGAGGATTGACACCTTCCTGATGCACATTATCCTGATTATTGATATGTGGTGAATCAACAGTCGTCTGTGCTCCATTGCTATTCTCAACGTTCTCAGATGCCATTTTCAGATACTGCCACAAAATAAAAATTAATTGATATGTCATATATTATCCTTATATTATGACCGACCAATTAAATACCATGCAAATAAACTTAGGTATGTCATACTAGCGAAGGAATTCCCCGTCTCTCCCCTCCTAGTTCTATTCTCACATCTTAGCCAGGGATCATATCCCTAAGCTCTGATACCAACTGTGACGCCCCCAAAATTAGGTATACATCACCCATCTTGGGTCGTCAGATACATAGTACAGAATACAAATACAACTGATTAATACATCTGTCGTGTACAATACGACAAAACATAAACTGTGAGTTTGAATACAAATATTATCTTCTAGAGAGTATTCATACTCAAAAGGAGTCCTCATTACATTTATTAACACACCATTACATAGAATAGTGAGGACTACTAACTAATACTATCATTCGGACCATCACTCCGTACCCCGACTTGTCCCAGCTACGTTCTCATTTCCTGAAGAGAACAGTGAAAGAAAGGGTGAGCTCAACTAGCCCAGTAAGAAATATTATGACTAAGATAATGCAGAATAAATTATCATTAGCCTTCAACAATGTTAAACTGATAAAATATAATAGACATCAAGTTTAACTGTAGCGGAACAAGCAATCCATTAAAAGAGTCAAGTAGAAAATAAACTCTACTATCTTTTATGATTTAAAAAGTTTTTCAACACTGTAATCGCTGAGACTCAGCTTAATAAAATAATCCACATCATCGAATCACCCCTGCACTACGGCCAAGGATATTCGTGTATTCATTAATGGTCATGATCATGCCAACAACTGTCCATCAATGCACTACGGGCCAATGAGGACTTTTACCACATCATTTGTAACATTACGGTCATGATTATACCGAATAATCCCTGGTCATAATCATACCAAGTCCATCTATGCACTACAGGCCACAGATGACTTTCAACATTTTATAAACATGAGGATGATGACAATGATATAAGAATTCAATAAAACAAGTTCAAGAATTAATTTATCCAGGAATTAACAACGTCCAAATTGTCAACATGATACTGCATTGTGGAGTAAAATTCAAGAATGCTTAGAAGAATATTTTCTTGAAAAGATACTGGATGAAACGCAACTATCAAGGATATTCCACAAATTTCATGGAGTATAGAAGTCAAAACTTAACCAACTGAGTACAATAAAGAATGGAATAACAAAAGAAATCACCATGCATGCGATAGACCGCACAGACAGGTTATTCCAATAGAATAATAAATAATGGAACCAGGTCCGGCGTAAACGCACAGACAGGATATTCCGACAGAATAATAAATAATGGAACCAGGTCCGGTGTAAAACACACAGACAGGATATTCCAACAGAATAATAATAAAACGGAACCAGGTCCGGTGTAAAACACACAGACAGGATGTTCCAACAGAATAATAAACGGAACCAGGTCCGGTGTAAAACACACAGACAGGATGTTCCAACAGAATAATAGAAGAATGTCACCAAGTATAGGGTAGACCGCGTATACTGGTTATTCCAACAGAATAATAACGAATGGAATAACAGAAGTTCTCTTCATGAATATAAAAGAAATAATATTCCCTACCTTAAAAGAACTGGATATTGGAAAAGTGATGTAGCAGAATACTTTTATTCTCTCTCTCTTATTCTCTCTATACTTTCTCTCTCTATAGCTTGAATGAATTCGTGAAAAATAATGAAGCCCTAGGCCTCTATTTATAGAAAAACTGAGGGTGGCTCTTGGTCTTAACGAAGGGTCAAATGACTCTTGGTCTTAACGAAGGGTCAAATGACTCTTGGTAATATTGAAGGGACAATTACTATTGACGAAAGTAATTACTATTGACCAAGGTAAATACTATTGACGAAGGTAATTACTATTGACCAAGGTAAATACTATTGACGAAGGTAATTACTATTGACCAAGGTAAATACTATTGACGAAGGTAATTACTATTGACGACGGTAATTACTATTGACGAAGAGACTCTTAGATGATGACATATGGCCCCCCATAAAATAACCAAACTTACCACAACGTCTCAATTATTGATTTAATAATATAACATATTATACAGATGATACTATGACAATAATTTAAGAGATATGATGCAGCAATTACTGTAGCAATAATTGAGTATAGCTGAGTGACTTCTCACGTAAGCATCAATAATCAATACCGTGTGCTACTATGCAACCACGCGTATTACTGTACTTTTACTACCAAGTAGTTCAACAGTTTTAACGATTTTAACGTAATACCTCAGCTGTTATTTTTATAGAAAGATAATTTTGTCGTTTTCTCAATCCGACCATAATTCCATTGTGGGGTCCACCAATGATTGTGCCGTCGTACGAATATTCCCCGACAAAAAGAATATTCCCCGACCAAACGAATATTTTATAACAACTTGCTTACTTTGCAAAATTTATAAATATTACCCACAACTATAACATTATATCAAATTAACTTCATAATATTCAAAAATGATATTTATAGAAAATTCATCTTTATTTATAAAAATTGGGGTCTTACATTAATAGTCATGTCATATATTATCCCTATACTCTGACCGACCAAATAAACACCAAATAAACTTAGTCAGGTCATACTAGCGAAGGAATTCCCCGTCTCTCCCCTCCTAGTTCTTGTCTCACATCTCAGCCAGGGATCATATCCCTAAGCTTTGATACCAACTGTGACGCCCCCAGAATAGGTATACAACACCCATTCTGAGTCGCCAAATACATGGTACAGAAAGCAAACTACAACTTCAATAATACAATTGTCGTGCAAAATACGACAACACATACTGTGAGTTTAAATACAAATATTGTCTTCTAGACAATATCCACACTCAAATAAATCCTCATTACAATTATTCAAACACTATTTTACAGAAATAATGAGGACTGCTAATACATCTTTCTAGAACCATCACTCCATACCCCGACTAGATCCTGCTATGTTCTCACCTCCTGAGAAGAAAAATGGAACAAAAAGGAAAAGGGTGAGCTCAACTAGCCCAGTAAAGAATATTATGACTAAGATAATATACAACAAATTATCGTTAGTCTTCAACAGGGAAAAATCTGATAAAATATAATCGACAACAAGTTTTAGATCAACAACTGCAGCGGAAACAGCAAACCATTAGAAGAGTCAAGTAGAGAAAGAATTCTACTATCTTCAAAGATTTAAAAGTCCATCATCAATATTTTATCCCTGTAACATCAATTAATAATCATCTTTAACCAAATATTCATCTTTGCACTACAGGCCAAAGATATTCATTTGTATCATCAGTCGGTCATGTTCATCTCAACACCTGTTCATCTTTGCACTACAGGCCAAAGATATTCATCAAGTAATTATACATCTTTGCACTACAGGCCAAAGATATTCAGTAATATCATCATTTAGGACTGAGGATGATGAAAAATATCTTAAAGAGAACGAATCCAATGAGACAGAAGGACAAATAGTAGGGATTCGTATAACAGTTTATCCAAGATCAATAATACTTCATAATAATCAATTGTGAAGCAGAATTCAAAAATAAAGATCAAAACATGGATACAATCAAAGATAGTAACCATAATAGACATCTTGGACAAAAAGGAAAAATTTTATTTTTCGGTGAATAGTGCCGTATTCGTGAATAGTGCCGTATACGTGAATAGTGCCGTATACGTGAATAGTAAGCCCCGACACAAAAAGTTCCAAATTTGATAAAAACTCATATCAATATTTCAGCATAATGATATTGAAGAAAATAATATCATTAAGAAGAAAATAATATCCCTTACCTCAAAATATCAGTACTTCTGGTCGGAATACCGGTATACGGCTGAAAGAAACTTGCTCTGATGAATAGAAACTCTCAAAGTATCTAAATACTCACAAAATACACTCAATAATCTAGAGAGAGAAAGAGAGAAAACTTGTTTCTGGTGTGATTTTCAATTCTAACTTAGCCCTCTATTAATAGGAAAATTTTGGTAGGTTTGACCTGCAACCTGATGGCTTTACCTGCTACTATTCCCACCCACCACATTTAAAATATAATTCAGCACATTTCTTCACCAACCACAAGTGGGGCCCACCAATTCTAGAATTTTCCACCAAAATGATAAACTCCGAAAATTCAACAATTTCTGAACCAGTCATCTTGTAAAATTCGTAATAAATCATACGTTCATTTTTAACGGTTCAAAATTTGTGGACATATACTCAACTTATATATGTATAACATATCCAAAAATTACCACGATCCAACGGTCGGATTAAAAATTATAACCCCCGCAAACTATCTCAAAAACCCTGATTTTTAATACCTCCATTCCGACAAAAATACTGACAAAAACCTCAACATTAACTCCTTCATTTTTAACCACAAAAATATATCCCTCATTTATATCCACATAAAATAAATATTTCCTTATCATATGAATCAATAATTAATTATTCACAAATAATATTACAGAATCACATTTATGACAACCAGGCCGTTCCCAGGAAAGAGGGGGCTTTCCAATAAGGATTTCTCCTTACTGGCGCGCAATTAGATGACCAAACCTCTCCTTAGACAGAACTTTCTAGACATTGCCAATAATGTTATCTAATAATATTATTCAAATAATATGAATTATTGATCTGATAAATGAAAATACTGTGCAGCAACAATTATTGAAACAACAATAATATAAAATATCAACGCAGCAATTATTGAATCAATAAAATAAAATATTGAATAATAACTACTGTAACAATTATTGAGTAGTGCCTTCTTACGTAAGAATCAATAATTGGTGCAATACCGTGTGCTACTGTATTTTAACCACCGGGTATTCCAACAGTATTAACGGTAACAACTACGCCGTTATTTATAAACAACTTATACTTGTCGTTTTCTTCATCCAACCGCTTTCCGTTATGGGGCCCACACAAGGCTGCGTCGTCGTACGAATATTCCCCGACAGCAAGAATATTCCACGACCAACCGAATATTCACCGACCAAAAATAAATATTTTATAACCACTTGCTTATTTTGCAAAATTTGCACATTTCACCCATAACCAAAGTATTATATCAAATTAATCCCTTATTATTCACAATAATATTTAGAGAAAATTTGATTTTATTCATTAATAAGTTGGGGTCTTACAAATATAATTTTTGTTGGCTGAGTTTTTCTCTTATTCTCTAGGTTCTGTAAAATAGGAATTTAGCAAGGTATAGGAATTCAATTTATGTTTTAAATTGGTTTTTATCAACCATGCAGGACAAATTGACAAGCAAACACTGCAACTTCTTTTGTTGGTATGACCAAGAGATTTGTAAAAGGTCCAAAGAAGTTTTACCTGAGTTGAAACTTATGATAAGTGCTCTGAATTTAGAAATAGAAAGGAAGAAGTATGAAATTGAGAGAGGCACTGAAAAAATAAATGAATTGGAAAAAAGCAATGAAAAACTTCAAATTGAAAGTGCAGAGCAAAGTGAAGAGGTTGGAAGACTGAGAGAGCAGATTGAATTGTTGAGAAGGAAGGATAAAATGTGTAGTACTTCAATTAAAGCCTTATTGTTAGGCATGATATTGGTATTCATGTTAGGACATCTGTATGTGAATGATGGTGGTGAATAATTGTAATTTATAGTTTGAATTATGTATAAAAGAACAAGTTTGCAATGAATGGTGAAAGAACTAGTGAATGAACTAGTTTGAATTATGTACAAATTTATAGTTTGTAATTTTTTTTGCAATGAATGAATGTAAATTTGCACTAAATGATTGTAAATTTTGCAATGAATGAATGAATGTAAATTTGCACTTCAATTAATCATTTTATTGTTTTAGTTTGCAATGGTGAAAGTTTATAACAATGCTTGCAGTTTATATGTGCACAGATCTGGTAATGGTGTACAAAGCACTGCATTTATTCCTTTTTCTATAATAAACTCTTGTCATAACAAACTGCTGCAAACATAACAATGAAACTGGTATAAAATTTCGAGCCCTGTGCAAACAACTATTATTTCCATTAACAGATGCATAATATTAAAAGCAACAATAATACAATGATACTTCCAAAAACATAAACTTTTGCATTAAAGCACTCTGTTCAACATGTTCAGACAAAGCCACATAGATGTCATACATAATGTGCACCACTTGCATAAATTAAACCAAGCTGTCACAGTTTGGCAACAGAAAATAATACAGAACTATTTGGCTGACATGATGTGCACCACTTGCCAAAACATATACCAAAACCATAAGTTATAGTATCATAATGTGCACTATAATATTAATACTAATAATATCCACTTGCCAAAACATAAGTTATATTGTCCTACTTAATTGCTTGAACTAGATATCCACAACTTTCTCTTTTGCCTTTGCATCTTGTCTTGCTTTCCTTCCATTGATTAGTTGATTTGCAGAAATCCAATTTCTTCCTCTGGATTGGAATGTAGATGGCCTCATGGCTGACATGAATGATGAACCTTGAGTATTGCCTTGGCTTTGATTGTGAGGATTTTCTTGACTTACATTAGAACCAGTTGAAATCTAAAAAGTGTTAAACAAAAAACAATTAGTAATGTATGATTTAATAAAGTAACATGTCAGACAAAAACAACATGCAGATTTAATAAAGTTAACATGATTTACCCTAGTATGTTGTGCCCCACTTGATATGTAAGACTCCCCACTTGCAGATACATAGACACCAAACCCATTTCTACCTCCACTTCTCCCTCTCCCTCTCCCTGGTGGCCTACCTCTTCTTCTTCCATGACCTTCAGTGCTTGGGGGCCTACCCCTTCCTCTTCCTCTGCCTCTTCCACTTGCTGCAGCTGTAACATCCCCATCTATTTCTGCACTAGTTGATGCTCCTCTACCTGATCCATCTTTTGCAGTTCAAAGATAATATGCAGATGCATGTTAATTTTCTTTGCCAATTAAGTTACATTAAATTAAATTGTATCTTGACTGTTAATTTTACTTACCTTTTTCCTTCTGAAGCTTTTGAACTGCTGGGTTCTTGCAAGTTCTCATATTATGACCAATCTGATTGCACCTCCGGCATGTCATCAATATTCCTTTTTTTGACAATCTTCCACTTGCACCTATCTTATGTTCCTCATGTAGATCTCTAATCCTTCGTTTTTTTGGCCTTCCAGGAAGCACTTTAAGTTTTGGGGACAATAACTTCTCCTTGCCTGAAGGTTCCCACAGGTCTGGTCCATTTATACCTCTCAATGGAAACTGATAAGATGCCAAGTAAGCATCTCTTTTAAGCATTGCTGAGACATATTCCTCTGGTTCCTCCCTTTGCTCATAAATGGCAGCAACTGCATGTCTACAAGGGATACCATCAAGATCCCAAGCTCTGCAAGCACAAGTCCTGTTCACCAAACTAACTGTCCTACCTTCAAGTCCACCATCCCTTTTTACTTCATACCCCTCAAAACCATCCCACTTAGCTTCATAGCAAAAACTATCATTCTTTGCATCCTCTAATTTTTTTCTAATTCTAGGAGGCAGTACATCATCACTTCTCTGCATCATTGTCTTGTTTCTAACCAATCTCTCCATGATATGTTCTCTCATATCCTCAAGCATCTCAATTATTGGCTTTTGTCTTGCAGCAACTATCCAACCATTGAATGTTTCGGACAAATTGTTGGTACTAATATCACATTTGCACATGTCACTGAAGAAAGCTTTGCACCACTGTTTTGCATCTTGTTTTGACAACTGCTCATGTGCTTCTACACTTAACTGTTTCAGTTCTTCCATTTGATCCATGTAATGCTTCCTAGTTAAACACTTAGATATTTTCCAGAATGCAGTTTTCAACTCAAATCCTTTGTTCTTTTTCCTCCAATTTGCGTAGATGTGTCTAGCACAACATCTATGTTCAGCTTGAGGAACAATTGTCTTGATTGCATTATCCAAACCCTACACAAAAACATGACTACATTAGCTATATATAACAAACATTTATAATATGGTAAACGAAAAATACAATAAAATGAAATTAAGTACCTTTTGTTAGTCTGTAATAACTGTGAGACCATATCCTCCACCAAGATAACCTAGATCATTCATTAAAATATGCAAAAACCAAGTCCAGCTGTCTGTGTTCTCAACCTCTACTACTGCCCAAGCAATGGGATACATTTGATTATTTGCATCCCTCCCAACTGCACATAACAACTCACCCTTGCATATTCCTTTGAGAAAACATCCATCAAGGCCAATTATTGGCCTACAACCTGCCAACCAGCCTCTTTTCAAAGCATCAAATCCTATATAAAATCTTTGAAATCTCCCTGGTTCCTCTGGTGACTGCCTATCTACTTTAATTTCAAATGTTGATCCTTTGTTAGCCCTCATCAATTCCTTCTCATAGTCCCATAACTGTCCATATATATCATCAATTGTTGCATAAGCACGCTTGAGTGCTATTTCTCTAGCCCTGTAGCACTGACTCAATGACACTCTAACTTTTAAATGCTTCTTCACATCCCATTGGAATTCTGAGAGTTTCCAAAATGGACAAGCTTTTATTTTATCATAATAGTGCTTGGCCAAAAATCTTGCATTTACTTGTCTATTTTTCTGTTTATTTGTGCACTTGTGAACATTGTTATAGCTTTTAACAGTAAAAGTGTTCTCATGTTTCAACACACTTGCCCATAAATTCCAAGGACAGCCCTCTGCACACTTCACTTGTACCTTATCCCTTGCATTTTTTGAAAACCATACATTGTACTTTTTTCCAATTGCATATTGTTTCACTGCCTCTTTAAATTCTCTGTGGTTAGTAAATTTCATTCCAACAGAAAATTCAACATTTTTAATGTCAGTCTTTGGATTAAATTCAAGATGTTTTCTCTTTCTTATATTGGTTGGTCTGACCTCATCATCTTCATTCTCACTTGTTTCAGGTGTGTGCAGCTCATCAGAATCTAAGTCAATTTCATCCCAGTTTTCAGCTTGTGCTCTTTGCCCACCTTCATCAACAGGTCTCTGCCCACCTTCATCATCAGGTCCCTGCCCAATTTCATCAACATCAACATGCTTATCATTTCCCTCTTCATTTTCTTCTTCAGTATCTTCATCTATTTTTCTTCTTCTGTTCCTCTTTTTCTCACTTTTTTCCCTCTCTTTTGCTGCTCTCAAATTTTTCCTAGCAACAAGTAACTCTTCATCACTCTCAACTAACCAGTCACAATTACTACTTATATCAGAGTCTGTATCTCCTACTCCTTCATATTCTATATCCTTCTCATTATCAGTCTGAAGCACATCAACCTCAATCTCTTCTACTCCCTCATTATCAGTCTGTTCTTCAATGTTAACATCTGTTAAAACTTCAACAAATCCCTCACTGTCATCATCAGTACTTACTATTTGTTCATGGTCATGGTCTGAGTATATCTCAACAACAGGATTCTTCTTAGCATACTCACACATGTCAATAACATCTTTATCATAACCTACTGCCCTAAGCCCTTCTGCTAAACTTTGACCAGGAATAAGATAATATACATTTTTCACATTCTTGCTTCCAAGTACTGTTGAAACATAATCAATAATCCCAGGCCCAGTTATATAATCAGGATCATATTTACACAATTGACTAACAGTGCCTCCAACATAATCAACTATATCACCATTATTTATTAGTTTACCACCATGATGAAATCTTAAAGTAATGACATCCATTTCTGCATTAACGAAAAATATATAAATATTATATATATATTTAACAAGTACTAAACATAAAGTAAATAAATGGGGACCTCACATGAGTTAGGGAGACAAAACTATGGGGAACTGAGGGGGAATACTACTTTACAGTTAGGAGACTACAGATTTGTAAGCAATACAAACATAAAGTCCAAATATAACACATATTCAAACCATAAACATAAACTTACTTCGCTATCTTTCGAAAGTAGTGACCGAAAGTGGGGACCGACAGTGAGGACCGACAGTGGGGACCGATGTTGTTTGTGGTGAACGCCGACTCAGTACATATTGCACATGCACGGTCCTTATTCGCTGGAATCGTGATGAAATCGTGCCGGAATGGGTGATTATCTTCAATTCTTCGCGCTTCGGTTAATCTAGGGTTTTTCTATCAAGAATTGGGGGAGAGATGTGATCGAAGTGTTTGCTTAATTTCTTTTAGTCTGATCGGTTTGTTTTATTTTAATTAGGGCTTTTTAAGATATTGACAATTTTGCCCATGCTGTAAAATGATTTGTTTATGTAATGTATATTAAATTATTTATTTGCCACGTAAGCTTGTTAAGACCCCACTTAAATTAGCCACATCAGCAATTGCTGACGTGGCGTGTTCAATTTGTTTAATTGAAAAAAATTGATAGTTTAATAACCTAATTGACAAAATTGAAAGGTGGATCACCGAAGTGGAATATGACCTATAGTTTAGGGTACTAATTCATATTTAAGCCTTTGAGAAAATAATGCAACGTAATGGTACAAGGATCTCGCGATGAATTTTTTACTTCCGCACAACCGAACGGTTAGGATTAAAAGCCAGACCCTCCCTTATATTGGTAGGGATTCTTCACAAGCCCTAATCTTATACTTTCTAAGTTCTTCAGCTGCCGAGACTGGAATTAGCAGCAGTTCTGATCCAATGGGTACTTACTTGACTCTACAACCTTCATCAATTTCTTCTATGGACTTTTCCATTTCACAATTAAATGTTTAAATTAGATTAATTTGATGTATAAATATATAGATATGTGTATCTACTTATGTTTACAAATAATGAAAAGGGGCATACACGTACGTGTCGGAGCTATGGAGGAAGAAGCAATCGGATGTGATGAGGTTTCTGCAGAGGGTTAGGTGTTGGGAGTACCGTCAACTTCCTTCCATTGTTCGGGTCACTCACCCTACCCGACCCGATAAGGCTCGTCGCCTCGGCTACAAGGCCAAGCAGGTATGGTCTTTACTCAGAAATGATTGTAACTTATTAGTGACTCCCTCATTCACACGCACCTCACTTGGATCTTCTATACATAATATGTTTTATTCTTATAAATATCATTTGATGATTTGAAAGTGTTTTGTATTTAGGATCAATGCTTTATATCTTCTGCTTAATTTTACTGATATGAATCTAGTGTTAAGCTATATAATTTATTAGGAATGGTTCACTTTAACTAGTTGTCTTCCAAATGGACCTCTTAGTTAGCTTATAGATCAGAATTGCTTATTCAATTTGAAATATATTCATCTTGATTCTTGATTGTGTGGGGAGTGGGGGATTTCAGTCCATGAAGACACTCACTGTGTACCTCATGCTATTATCATGCTCTATAGAGGGGAATATTTATGACATTTTATTCAAATGGAATGTGAAGAATATAAATACATAATATATATGTATATATTATGTTTATATCTACACAATTCCATCTATTTATATTTTCTTGTCATTTCCCCCCTATCTTTTGTATTGGCAACTTTGATTTTATCATGCATGTAATTTAGTAATTTGTGCCTTTTCATAGAGTACTGAAATAAGTGTTGGATTTAATTGTGCTCCGTGTACCATGTGTGGACTTGTATTCTCCCCCTTTTTTGGCGCATTTAATGAATTGTTTACTTTTCAAAAAAAAAAAAAAATTTGTTAGCTCTGACTGAGTTTTATTGTTTGTGATGATTATCTTTCATGATGATATAAGTATATATTAAAAAGAAAACACCTTTGTAAATAAATTTTATACATTTCGTGACAATGATATGCCTTTTCTACTTTCTCTTTGTAGCTCTCTTAAGATTTAGTCATATGATGATGGATCCATGTGCTGTGGCTTTCTTTAGCTTTCTTTGAGTTACGTGTTAGCTGGTGCTTATACATGTAGTCCAATGCTTGTTGGGTTATGCAGAGGGTCTTAATTTTATACCAGTATGGAAGGTTTGTTTTAAACTAATTTAATGTTTCAGACGAGGTTTTATTAAAAGGATTATGGGGAAAAGGGAGTTGGGTCAACGAGGCTGGAAGCAAAAGAAATTTAATATAGTTGGGTAATTATTATATATTACTCCCTCCGTTCCAGGATAAAAGTCCTAGTGGACTTTTCACGCATATTAAGAAGAGGAATGAAATAACAAAATTTCTCATAATAATATGTCATTAATCATTTCCAATGTAGGTGAGAGAGTGACTTTCTAACTTTTTAATTCAAAATATTTTCAGCACATTACTAATTATACTTATTGAATATGGAGATAGAATTAGAATAAGAAAAATATTCGATATTTAATGCTAAGGGTATAGTAAGAAAGAATGTAAAAAATTGGTTATTAAAAGAAAGTGTACATTTAACATGGGATTATCCAAAATAGTAATAAGGACTTTTATCCTGGGACGGAGGGAGTATTATTTATGGATGATTTCATTGTAATTAGTTTATTTAGTAGATAAGAATTAAGATTAGGATATATATATATATATATATATATATATATATTTATATATATAATTATATTAGTATAATATTCTAGACTATTAATTATTTAAGGTAGTAGATAATTTCTAGGATTTTATTTCCTTTATTAATTAGGTTACTTAGTATTTTACTTGGTCATCAAATATTAGGGTTTTTCTTGTTCCTATTTTAGTTGTAATTCATCATTATGGGATTATTATTTTATATTATTGAATTTAAGCCTTGTGTTTTGTGGCTTTAAGCTTAATTTTCTTTTTTAAATCCCCTTTATTCCTTCCTCCACCCTTGTCATCCATCATGAGTAATTACTAAACTGTTATTTCAAGTTTGTTTCTCAATAATCAAGCAAATGACCAATGTGTAATTGATATGGTGGAAAACTTATGTTTCTTACTGAGCTGAGAACAATAGTTCTGCTTGCTTGCTTCCATTGGTATATGCATTATTAGATGTAGCTTTGGTAGTAATCTTTTCGTCATTTAAATATCTTATATTCCACTAATAAGATCTTTCAGTTAATGGTGTTGTAGATGATGATGCTAATGAAACTATTTACAGGGTTATGTGGTCTACCGTGTTCGTGTCAGACGAGGTGGCCGAAAGAGGCCTGTTTCCAAGGGTATTGTTTATGGTAAACCTACAAATCAAGGTGTTACTCAACTGAAATTTCAGAGGAGCAAGAGATCAGTCGCAGAGGAGCGAGCTGGTCGGAAGTTGGGTGGTCTTAGAGTTGTCAACTCATACTGGATCAATGAGGTACAGCATTTAGTTGAGCATTCTGTTCTATTCTTGTTCATATAATTTTTAATTTGTGGTCATTACATTAGTTTCCTTGATGTTAGGACTCAACTTACAAGTACTTTGAGGTAATCTTGGTTGATCCTGCACATACTACCATCCGAAATGACCCGAGGATCAACTGGATCTGCAATCCTGTTCACAAGCACAGAGAGCTACGTGGGCTCACTTCTGCTGGAAAGAAATACAGGGGTTTACGTGGAAAGGGTCACCTCAACCACAAGGCTCGGCCTTCCCGCAGGGCAACTTGGAAGAGGAACAACACCCTCTCCCTCCGCCGCTACCGATAATTATGTTGGCTTTGCATGATTTTTCCTAGGTTGCTTGTTTTGTTTTTTTTGGGAAGACATGTTGAGTTCTAAAGAGTTTGGTAATTTTGGTTTCTGAGATTTGTGAATCGTATTCTCTATAAAATATTTTCAATTATTAAGGTACTAAAATTATGGTATTGTGTTTGGGTCCTAAAAGTTTTGTAATTTATGAGGTCTGTGTTTGGGTCCTAAAAGTTTTGTAATTTACGAGGTGTGCAAGACGGTAGATGTGGTGACGATGGTGTTCATAGAAAGTTAACTGATTAATCATGACTAGGTAAGTTTAAATTGAGGTAGATTGGTATGTTCCCTGTTTGCCGATGCAGGTTGAACTTTCACGTTCCAAAAAAAGCCAGATGATCCTTTAGAATGTTAAACAATTTCACGAGTTTTTATATACTTTCGATATTGAAAAATAATGTTGTTATAGTGGAACAATATTGAATAGTTATGTAATTCCTAGAAATGAATGAATAGTCAGACTTAATTCTAATTGCTAATGCTATATACATCCAAATTTTACTATTCATGGAATTGCCTCTAATATTGTGTTCAGTATCTTCATGTCTACTTCAATATAACGGGGACGGAGTCCAAGCCGATGACAATTGTTATTGAATTGAAAGATGTGCTTCCCTGTCTAAGCTTCCTGACATTCTTGTTGCTGAAAGGGAAAGCCAAGTACAATGTGTGATTGAACAAGTACAACGTTTTAGAGTGTTCCATTAAGATAGCTCTCTTTTAGATTTTGCAGTGCCTGTCGAATGGAATCTTCATCTTGGCTGGAGTATTTCAAGCATACCAGCCGTTGAGCTACATGGTAAGCCATCTGGATTCCATGATACTGTTCACAGTTCACTTCCGTTCTCTTCACTTCCTGTATATATACTATCACAGAAGATCAAAAATAGTTGAATAAAACAAATAATTCATTGACACAGTTCTATTCCTATCAAAAGCTATTTAAAATGTTCGCAAATGAATCCAGAGTTGGATAAAGTTTCTTCATATTCCGCCGGAGATCCCAAGGAACCGTGCTACAGGATCCGGCAATCACAAGGAAAAGACCTATCAGATTGAGCTTAAGCTTAGTCATTTCCAGAATAGGAGACGCAGGAAGGAGGTATTCTTAAGCCACATTAGCCCCCTGTTTGTGAGTTTTATTTTGGGGGAGAAAGTAAGGGATGGGAAAGGAAAGTTGTTCTTACTTTCCAACAAAAGTTGGAAAAAACTTTTTTTTTTTATCCCTTCCCTTCCCTCCTAAACAAAACTCACAAACACAACCCAACCTGGGAATCACAATCCTCAAGCTGCACGTATCAGTGTATCACATGGCAATGAACCAGCTTAAAGACAATAGTTAGCTGATCGAGCAGAAGCTTAGTCCTTTCGGATTGATGAAGTTTTAGAACAACTTTAAAAAATTCTAAGGCTAGAACCGGAAACTTAAGGCTCTGAGGTAGAGCACGGTCTGAAAATCTAACATTTCTTAAATATCTCATCACGAAACAATTTATATCACCTTTGCTGCAATCTTTGATGTGATGCTTCTTGCAGTTTCGATTACTGAGCCTGGTAATCCAGCCACTCCTGCTAACAGAAGACCGTAGTGTGGTACATGCCGTAATCCATCCTTTAGTTGAAACTGGTTTGGTGAATCAGAATAAGTATGAAAGCTCCACAAAGCAAATGAATCCCGTAAAGGAAATAAATATTCATCATGTATCACCTTGAAATCCAAGCGGTTGTTTTTGACATCCACATGAAAATGAAGAATTTTCACGTTAGGGTAGATGGTGGCTAATTCTGATAGGTTTTCCATGTGGGTGGCAAATATAGTATACCTGAAAAAAAATCAAGCAGATCCTTGAACTGAAAATTAGGCAGATGTATGAATATCCTACACATGTAATAGTATTAAATATGTATAAGCATTTAAAGTTGAAGTAGAATCAATATAATAAAGCGAGATTTTTTAATTTTAATTTTATTGTTTATCTAATTATGATCTCTTCATTTGTTTTGGAAAGAAACAAGGAATTCTAAGACGTAAAGAAGCTCAAGTTGCAATTCTCAAAAGGATTTAAAAATTTATTATGTCTTAATCCAGACCTAAAAAGTATGTTCTATTATAGAATAAGAAACAAGAATAAGAATATGCTCAAAATATGTGTCCAAAGTCTTACTTTGTAAAGAACTATATATGTATGTTGTTAAGATTAATCTAAAGGATTCTAGGATTCTATGATTGATCATTAGGAGTGATTAGAGGTAGGATTATTCTAGAAGCATGACTAGATGTAATCATTGATCACTATGATTTACTTTTCATATTTAGCTTTGACATTTAGCCTATATAAAGGCTCTCTATTGTACATATCACTTCTAGCATTCACATGGTATCAATAGCCATGGTTTCAAAAAAAAAATATTCCTCTCCTTTTTCTTCTATTCTTTTTCTCCGTTCCAAAAAAAACACGGTTCACCATGCAAGTATTATTCATCGTGAATAGTGTATGACACTGTTTATCTCGTTCCTGTTTATCAATGCAAGTGCAAGTTCTAATTTCTTGTGCTCTTCCGAAATATATGTTCAAGTGGTTTCTTTATTTTTAAGGAGGCTGAAAATGATTAGTTTGTTTCTCACTTTGGGTTCGGATTTGTTGGGTCTGTGAGGGGTTTTGCATATGGTTGTTACCATCATTTTGTCGTTCTTTTCAGCCATGATTGTATTTTTATTGTGTGAAAAGATTTAGACAAATTTAATATGAACAAGATGTTTATTATATCCGATACTGTTACGAGCCAAATATCAAATGCGTCCAATTCTAGGCAATCCATGGGTGTTATAGAAGTGTTGTCTTCCCTGAATCGTCTTGCTGATAAGAAATTGGAGGGAGTCCATAACTATCAACAGTGGTGAAAGATTGTGTGTTTGGCACTACTTAGTAGATAGCATGGTGATCATTTAACGAAAGCAAATACTTCCAACGAGGCTTGGAATCTAGTTGATGCCAGGATTTTATATCAGATACTTAATTCCATGGACAATAATATTATTGATTTAATCACTTATATTGATATAGTAAAAAAATTGTGGGAATATTTAGAGGTTTTGTACTCGAGCCAAAATAATCTTGCTTGTATGTTTGAGGTTTCTCAGGATTTTTACACGAATAATCGTGACAGTCGTTCACTCACTCAATTTTTTGCAGACTATAAAAAGATGTACGAGGAGTTCAATTTATTGCTCCCTATTACTGCCAATATCAAAAAAATGCAAGAACAAAGAGAGCAATTAGTTGTGATGGGGTTTTTTGGTGCTCTTGGTTCGAAATTTGAGACTATCCGCTCACAAATTCTTAGTAGCTCGATAGTGTCATTTCTTACTAATATTTTTGCTCGTGTTTTACGTGTCTCCCATGAAACTAGTCATACAGTTGATTCATCTAACAAATCTGCACTTGTGGTTTCGTATGGGGAGGTGTTGCCCATAGTAGTTATGGGAGTATGCATAACGGTCGCAGAGGTAATTTGGAGGTAATTTTGGAGGTAAGGGGAGTAGTCAGATTAGTGGTCGAGGTCAAATTTTTTATGGTACCGATCCTAATAGAATTTGTTATCATTATGGAGAGTCTGGACACATTCAACGATTTTGTCGACATCTTCGTAATTAGGGCATCCACGATTTGTAAATGCAATTGCTAGTTCGAATACTGGAGTATCATCCTCTACCCACATCTTCGGGGGAGAAGATAGTTAGTATGACTCCAGAAGAGTATGTTGTTCAAACAGGTAATGTTAGTGTTTGCATCACCACATCTCATCCTTGATTTTGGGGCATCTGATCATATGACAGGTATATCTAGTACTCTTTCTCTTTTTCGTCCTACTTCCTCTATACCTAGTGTGATCTTAGCATATAGCTACACGGTCACTATAAAAGGTATTGGTACTGCCAATCTTAGCCCCTCTCTCTCTTTAGCATCTACATTATATTTACCCAAAATTTTCATATAACCTTTTTTTGTTAGTAAATTAACAAAAACTTATAATTGTTCCGTGACGTTTTATCCTGATTCTTGTATTTTTCAGGATTTTACGACGAAGAAGATGATTGGTAGAGGTCATGCATCGAGAGGTTTATATTTGTTTGATGAATCAGTTTATGTTCCTCGGGCCATTGCTTGTTCAAGTGACACCTCACCTCTTCAAGTCCATTGTCGATTGGGACACCCATCTTTGTACAACTTGAAAAGATTGATGCCTTATTTTAGTTCTTTATCTAGTTTAGAATGCGAGTCTTGTCGGTTTGGGAAACATCATCGTGTGTCATATCCCCTTAGGGTCAATAAACGGTATGCGAACCATTTGAGTTAGTACATTCTGATGTCTGGGGACCTTGTCCTATAGTGTCACAAATGGGATTTCGATATTTAGTTACATTTGTTGATGACTATTCACCGATAACTTGGCTTTACTTGATGAAAAATCGTTCTGAATTGTTCTCCATTTTCTCTAGTTTTGTGAATGAAATTCAAACTCAATTTGGTCTCACAATCCGTGTATTACGTAGTGATAATGCTCTTGAATATTTTTCATCTCTATTTTCTACATTCATGGCTAGTCATGGCATCATCCATCAATCCTCATGTATTGATACACCACAACAAAATTGTGTTACAAAAAGAAAAAATCGTCTTCTTATGGAAGTTACTCGTGCTTTACTTTTTGATATGAAAGTACCAAAACTATTTTGGGTCGATACTGATTTAACCACATTTACTTGATTAATCGCATGCCTTGTTCTGTTTTAGGCAGAAAAATTCCTCACTGTCTTGTTTCCTTTTAAGGTTTTGTTTGTTTTGTCCGCACATGTTTTTGTGTGCGTCTGTTTGTGTCAAAAATAGATCCTAAGGTTCTTAAACGTCTGTCTGTTGGTTATTCTCGTATCCAAAAATGTTACCGTTGTTACTCTCCTGAACTTGAACGTTACTTGGTTAGTTTTGACATCATTTTCTTCACAACCTCATTTCATGTCTTATTTGGATGAAAAGTTTCCCACTTATATCATCAAGTCGAATGTTCCTTTTATGCCACATAATAAACCAGTGCCAGAGATCCAATGTGTATAGTCATCCAAATATAGATAAAACACCTAGTGATGACTCGGCTCGCACCTCATCTTTGTCAACAACTCCTGGAGAATCATCCTCTGATTCTGATCTAGATAAATCAATTAGCCTACGGAAAAGTAAACGAAGTTGTACCCAATATCCTATTTCCGCGTCTCTTTCTTATTATGGTATCTCTTCTACTCATCATAAATGTCTCTCTACTATCTGTGTTCATCCTGTCCCAAAAACTATTAAGGAAGCACTATCGCTTCCTGGCTGGAGGATAGCAATGGAAGAGAAAATGATTGTTTTGGAGAAAAATGCTACTTGGGAGTTGGTGATACCTCCATCGACCGCATCAATTGTTGGTTGTAAATGGTACTCAAGTTCATGGTGTTAATTATTCTGATACTTTTTCTTCTGTTGCTAAAATGTATTCTGTTTGACTGTTAATTTCTTTGGCAGCCTCTCAGCACTGGCATTACATTAACTTGATGTCAAGAATGCTTTCCTTCATGGTGATCTCAAAGAAGTTGTATATATGAAGCGATCACCTGGTTTAATTGCACAAGGGGAGTCATGCCTAGTTTGTAAACTGAAGAAATCATTATATGGATTGAAACAATCACCACGAGCATGGTTTGATAAATTTACAGAGGCAATTCTCTAATTTCGGATGTTCAGATATAATAATGATCATTTTTTGTTTCATCGTGAGAGTAGTGCTGGCAGAATATTGTTGATTGTGTATGTGGATGATATTGTCATTACAGAAGATGATAGACAGGGAATTGGTGAACTGAAATCTTTTTTCATGAAGAAATTCGAGACTAGGGATTGAGGTGGTGCAATCTAGTAAAGGTATTTTCCTTTCAGAACGTAAATATGTTCTCGACTTGCTGGAAGAAACAGGTTTGCTTGGATCAAAATCAGTTAACACACCCATGGACATAAGCTAGAAAAATAACAATAGTAGGGGGATATCTTCTGAAAAATCCAGAAAGGTACCAACGACTTGTGGGCAAACTCAATTATCTTACAGTTACTCGATCAGACATTGCTTTCCCTATTAGTGTGGTCAACCAGTTATTATCTTCCCTTAAGTCCTCATATTGGGATGTTGTTGTCAGATACTAAAGTACCTTAAAAGTGCTCCAACCCGCAGATTAGTATTTAGAGATCATAATTGTGACGCCCCCAAAATAGGTATACAACACCCATTCTGAGTCGCCAAATACATGGTACAGAAAGCAAATTACAACTTCAATAATACAATTGTCGTGCAAAATACGACAACACATACTGTGAGTTTAAATACAAATATTGTCTTCTGGACAATATCCACACTCAAATAAATCCTCATTACAATTATTGAAATACTATTTTACAGAAATAGTGAGGACGGCTAAAACATTTTTCTAGAACCATCACTCCATACCCCGACTAGATCCTGCTATGTTCTCACCTCCTGAGAAGAAAAATGGAACAAAAAGGGAAAGGGTGAGCTCAACTAGCCCAGTAAAGAATATTATGACTAAGATAATATACAACAAATTATCGTTAGTCTTCAACAGGGAAAATCTGATAGAATATAATCGACAACAAGTTTTAGATCAACAATTGCAGCGGAAATAGCAAACCATTAGAAGAGTCAAGTAGAGAAAGAATTCTACTATCTTCTAAGATTTAAAAGTCCATCATCAATATTTTATCCCTATAACATCAATTAATAATAATCTTTATCCAAATATTCATCTTTGCACTACAGGCCAAATATATTCATTTGTATCACCTGTCAGTCATGTTCATCTCAACACCTGTTCATCTTTGCACTACAGGCCAAAGATATTCATCAAGCAATCATACATCTTTGCACTACAGGCCAAAGATATTCATCAAGCAATCATACATCTTTGCACTACAGGCCAAAGATATTCAGTAATATCATCATTTAGGACTGAGGATGATGAAAAATATCTTAAAGAGAACGAATCCAGTGAGACAGAAGGACAAATATTAGGGATTCGTATAACATTTTATCCAAGATCAATAATACTTCATAATAATCAATTGTGAAGCAGAATTTAAAAATAAAGATCAAAACATGGATACAATCAAAGATAGTAACCATAATAGACATCTTGGATAAAAAGGGAAAATTTTATTTTTCGGTGAATAGTGCCGTATTCGTGAATAGTACCGTATACGTGAATAGTGCCGTATACGTGAATAGTAACCCCGACACAAAAAGTTCCAAATTTGATAAAAACTCATATCAATATTTCAGCATAATGATATTGAAGAAAATAATATCATTAAGAAGAAAATAATATCCCTTACCTCAAAATATCAGTACTTCTGGTCGGAATACCGGTATAAGGCTGAAAGAAACTTGCTCTGATGAATAGAAA
This sequence comes from Panax notoginseng, assembly GCA_016801055.1. NCBI lineage: Eukaryota > Viridiplantae > Streptophyta > Magnoliopsida > Apiales > Araliaceae > Panax > Panax notoginseng. The sequence goes on along the minus strand of CM029020.1, from coordinate 2,006,885 downwards.
CTCTCAAAGTATCTAAATACTCACAAAATACACTCAATAATCTAGAGAGAGAAAGAGAGAAAACTTGTTTCTGGTGTGATTTTCAATTCTAACTTAGCCCTCTATTTATAGGAAAATGTTAGCACGTCGAAGCAGACTTAACCTGCAACCTGATGGCTTTTGTAAGACCCCAATTTTTATAAATAAAGATGAATTTTCTATAAATATCATTTTTGAATATTATGGAGTTAATTTGATATAATGTTATAGTTGTGGGTAATATTTATAAATTTTACAAAGTAAGCAAGTTGTTATAAAATATTCGTTTGGTCGGGGAATATTCTGTTTGTCGGGGAATATTCGTACGACGGCACAATCATTGGTGGACCCCACAACGGAATTATTGTCGGATTGAGAAAACGACAGAATTATCTTTCTATAAAAATAACAGCTGAGGTGTTACCGTTAAAATCGTTAAAACTGTTGAACTACTTGGTAGTAAAAGTACAGTAATACGCGTGGTTGCATAGTAGCACACGGTATTGATTATTGATGCTTACGTGAGAAGTCACTCAGCTATACTCAATTATTGCTACAGTAATTGCTGCATCATATCTCTTAAATTATTGTCATAGTATCATCTGTATAATATGTTATATTATTGAGACGTTGTGGTAAGTTTGGGCCATATGTCATCATCTAAAAGTCTCTTCGTCAATAGTAATTACCGTCGTCAATAGTAATTACCGTCGTCAATAGTATTTACCTTGGTCAATAGTAATTACCTTCGTCAATAGTATTTACCTTGGTCAATAGTAATTACCTTCGTCAATAGTATTTACCTTGGTCAATAGTAATTACCTTCGTCAATAGTATTTACCTTGGTCAATAGTAATTACTTTCGTCAATAGTAGTTGTCCCTTCAATATTACCAAGAGTCATTTGACCCTTCGTTAAGACCAAGAGTCATTTGACCTTTCGTTAAGACCAAGAGCCACCCTCAGTTTTTCTATAAATAGAGGCCTAGGGCTTCATTATTTTTCACGAATTCATTCAAGCTATAGAGAGAGAAAGTATAGAGAGAATAAGAGAGAGAGAATAAAAGTATTCTGCTACATCACTTTTCCAATATCCAGTTCTTTTAAGGTAGGGAATATTATTTCTTTTATATTCATGAAGAGAACTTCTGTTATTCCATTCGTTATTATTCTGTTGGAATAACCAGTATACGCGGTCTACCCTATACTTGGTGACATTCTTCTATTATTCTGTTGGAACATCCTGTCTGTGTGTTTTACACCGGACCTGGTTCCGTTTATTATTCTGTTGGAACATCCTGTCTGTGTGTTTTACACCGGACCTGGTTCCGTTTTATTATTATTCTGTTGGAATATCCTGTCTGTGTGTTTTACACCGGACCTGGTTCCATTATTTATTATTCTGTCGGAATATCCTGTCTGTGCGTTTACGCCGGACCTGGTTCCATTATTTATTATTCTGTTGGAATAACCTGTCTGTGCGGTCTATCGCATGCATGGTGATTTCTTTTGTTATTCCATTCTTTATTATACTCAGTTGGTTAAGTTTTGACTTCTATACTCCATGAAATTTGTGGAATATCCTTGATAGTTGCGTTTCATCCAGTATCTTTTCAAGAAAATATTCTTCTAAGTATTCTTGAATTTTACTCCACAATGCAGTATCATGTTGACAATTTGGACGTTGTTAATTCCTGGATAAATTAATTCTTGAACTTGTTTTATTGAATTCTTATATCATTGTCATCATCCTCATGTTTATAAAATGTTGAAAGTCATCTGTGGCCTGTAGTGCATAGATGGACTTGGTATGATTATGACCAGGGATTATTCGGTATAATCATGACCGTAATGTTACAAATGATGTGGTAAAAGTCCTCATTGGCCCGTAGTGCATTGATGGACAGTTGTTGGCATGATCATGACCATTAATGAATACACGAATATTCTTGGCCGTAGTGCAGGGGTGATTCGATGATGTGGATTATTTTATTAAGCTGAGTCTCAGCGATTACAGTGTTGAAAAACTTCTTAAATCATAAAAGATAGTAGAGTTTATTTTCTACTTGACTCTTTTAATGGATTGCTTGTTCCGCTGCAGTTAAACTTGATGTCTATTATATTTTATCAGTTTAACATTGTTGAAGGCTAATGATAATTTATTCTGCATTATCTTAGTCATAATATTTCTTACTGGGCTAGTTGAGCTCACCCTTTCTTTCACTGTTCTCTTCAGGAAATGAGAACGTAGCTGGGACAAGTCGGGGTACGGAGTGATGGTCCGAATGATAGTATTAGTTAGTAGTCCTCACTATTCTATGTAATGGTGTTAATAAATGTAATGAGGACTCCTTTTGAGTATGAATACTCTCTAGAAGATAATATTTGTATTCAAACTCACAGTTTATGTTTTGTCGTATTGTACACGACAGTTGTATTATTAAGTTGTATTTGTATTCTGTACTATGTATCTGACGACCCAAGATGGGTGATGTATACCTAATTTTGGGGGCGTCACAGCTTTACCTGCTACTATTCCCACCCACCACATTTGAATAAAAATCTCAGCACATTTCTTCACCAACCAAGAGTGGGGCCCACCAATTCTATAATTTTTCATCAAAATGATAGACTCCGAAAATTCAACAATTTCTAAACCAGTCATCTCGTAAAATTCATAATAAATTATACGTTCATTTTTAACGGTTCAAAATTTGTGGACATATACTCAACTTATATATGTATAACATATCCAAAAATTACCACGATCCAACGGTCGGATTAAAAATTATAACCCCCGCAAAATATCTCAAAAACCCTAATTTTTAATACCTCCATTCCGATAAAAATATTGATAAAAACCTCAACATTAACTCCTTCATTTTTAACCACAAAAAATATATCCCTCATTTATATCCACATAAAATAAATATTTCCTTATCATATGAATCAATAATTAATTATTCACAAATAATATTACAGAATCACATTTATGACAACCAGGCCGTTCCCAGGAAAGAGGGAGCTTTCCAATAAGGATTTCTCTTTACTGGCGCGCAATTAGATGACCAAACCTCTCCTTAGACAGAACTTTCTAGACATTGCCAATAATGTTATCTAATAATATTATTCAAATAATATGAATTATTGATCTGATAATGAAAAAAACTGTGCAGCAACAATTATTGAAACAACAATAATATAAAATATCAACGCAGCAATTATTGAATCAATAAAATAAAATATTGAACAGTAACTACTGTAACAATTATTGAGTAGTGCCTTCCTTCGTAAGAATCAATAATTCAAAAATACTGTGCAATCCGTGTGCTACTGTGCAACCATGCGTATTACTGTATTTTAACCACCGGGTATTCCAACAGTATTAACGGTAATAACTACGCCGTTAATTATAAACAACTTATACTTGTCGTTTTCTTCATCCAATCACTTTCCGTTATGGGGCCCACACAAGGCTGCGCCGTCGTACGAATATTCCCCGACAGCAAGAATATTCCACGACCAAACGAATATTCCCCGACAAAATGAATATTTTATAACCACTTGCTTATTTTGCAAAATTTGCACATTTCACCCATAACCAAAGTATTATATCAAATTAACCCCTTATTATTCACAATAATATTTTGAGAAAATTTGATTTTATTCATTAATAAGTTGGGGTCTTACAATAATCACATGAGTAGAAGGATTTTGTGAAGCTGACTAGACAGAGAGTTCAACTGATAAAGTGATCTACTACAAGATATTGTGTATTTGTTGGAGGTAATCTTGTATCGTGGAAAAGGAAGAAGCATAATGTTGTGCCTCGGTCTAGTGCATAGTCAGAATATCGAACAATGACTCATGTGAATTTATATGGTTGAAGCATTTGTTAACTGAGTTAGGTTTCAACAAGATAGTTCTTATGCAACTTTGGTGTGATAATGCAGTTGCACTCTACATTGCATAGTTGTTAAGTCGTTGCCTAGGCGACGCTTAGGCGTCTAGTCACACCTAGGAAGACAAGTCGTCTGGGCGACTTGGTGGTGGTGTGCAATTCAAATGACAAGGAAAGGAAGTCGTCGCCTTGGATGACTCGTCAACAACTTATTGGTTGAGTGAACGACTTGGCCACAGTGGGTATGGATTGACCCAAATGTCAATTGGGTAAAAAAACACGACTTTGGGTAAAGAACACTAGTCGCGATTCGCGGTAAAAGGGAGACTAAGGAGAGGGAGAGAGACTATACCAGTTGGTCCTGCTGATCATCCAGCTCTGATCAGCAGGCGATCTACTCCGAGTCTTTGATAGGCGACGATGCAGGTATTCTCTTCTCTCTTCTCTCTTCTTTCTTCTTTCTTCTTTCTTCTTTCTTCTTCGCTCCGGCTGTTTCCCCGATTTTTTACAATCGGGACATAATATTTCTAAACTTATCATTTAGGCAAAATTTCATTGAAGTCCCCCATAGTTTGGTAATGTATTAAGTTCAGTTCTTAAGATTTGTACTTTACAAATTTTACCATGTTTGTATATTTGTCTTTCAGCTAGGTCCCTATAATTTATTATTTTTTTAAAAAAAAATAATTGTTGCAATGTCTTTTTACATGTGTTGACATAATTGCGTTTAATGGCATTCCATATTGTTAGTAAATATATTTTAGATTTTAATGTATATAAAATTTCATTGTTCAATGTACTTTTAAAGAAAAATAAATAATGTATAAATTGTACGCTATGAACGACTTGTTGTCATGTGGACGTTATGGTGGGCACCTTATCGCCTAGGTGTCCTAACGGTCAACTATCGCAGTGCCTCGTCAAGACGTCGTGACAACTATGCTACATTGCTTCAAATCCGGCGTCCCACGAGAGAACTAAGCACATTGAGGTTGATTGCCATTTTGTTCGAGAAAAATAAAATAAGGGATTATTTCTACAAGTTAACTTGAGAATGTGTTTACTCAAGCTTTAGGGGCTTACTAGAATTCGTAGCAAGCTGGGCATGATTGATATACATATCCTCTAGGATTCTATGATTGATTTGATTATGAGTGATTAGAGGTAGGATTATTCTAGAAGCATGATTTGTGGTAATCATTGATCACTTTGACACTTGGCCTATATAAAGACTCCCTATTGTACACATTAATATTTTCTAGCATTGACATATGTAAAAAAATGGTCAATATAATACTCAAATACATTTTTCACCTCTCATGATTATTAATTGTTGAAAGTTTATTGTACTAGAGACATAAAGTTGACTGTACTAGAGGCATAAAGATAACATTAGCGGCAAATACTAAAGGATTTCAAGAACTCAACTGCAGCCAAGAATCTACGCTTGTCAAATATACAAGTTTGGAATTATGCTCAATTTGTTGACTGGTTTTGTAAGTAACTCACATTGCATCAAGTTTTGTACATTATCATCAACATTCTGAAAGTTTTCTAAAAAATGATAAGCATGAGACGGAACTACAGTTGAGCTTCTCAGTTTTATAACTTTTTGCCTTTTATACACTTCACACTTGTAAGCAGGTTTTTCAGTTCTAACTCTAACAATAGAAAAGACTAGGTCAGGGAGTTACGCTTTGAGTGATAATAGATGCTCACAGCAGCTCCATGCAATTGCAAACCCATCAGAAGAAGAAGTAGCCCTCCCCAGTTCATCCATGACAACAAGACTCCTGGGTCCAGCATCGAAGACCAATAAAGCAGAATCATTTGACTACCTTACATTCCAAACATATGAATAACATTGGAATATTTGGTATACCTCCGCGAGACATTCTGCATGATAAAAGCTGTCTCTTTCATCTCTGTCATAAACTGCCAAAACACCAAAAAAGTTTAAAAGAAAATGACTCAGGTGCTGTTTCCTACAGCGATTTCTAGACAGGAAATTTACTCATGTTCAACTGAAAAAGATGGTATAGTCCATGATAAAATGGAGAAATGAGGAATTCAATTTGTCAGTTAACCAAAATTACTGGATCCCATATTACTTTTCACCTCTTAAGTAAGCCACTAGTCTATGAAAAATAGTTGAACAAAAATCAACACACAAATTGAAGGAGCAATAATTGGAGTCTTCAGACTGCCCTAGCATGGTATTTCAATAAACTCAGGAAGTAATCTAGACTATATGCAGTAATAAAGATTTGATTGTGTCTGAACAGTACTTGTAATTTGAATTTCTGTGATATAGACCAAGAATATATTATTAGATGTGCACTACAAGCTCGAAAGATTATTGAAAATGAGCTATGCGAAAATAGACTGAACTGTAATATTATCATCAAACTATGGCCAACAATCAAATCCCTTTGGTATCTAGATCAAATTTTGTTATATATTTATCAACTGATTGTTTGATCATAATATGGTTTCTACAAATACTTATACAGAATGGTAAAAGGACATTAAACAATATCTCAAAGCATGCTCGGAAAGATTTTGGCAAGGTTCTTGCTAAAGCTCTTCACAATCATTAAATGCCGAAAATAAAGAATAAAAAGCATGAAAGAAAACCATACTCAAATTCTGCAGTCATTGTTGGCAAGGCAAAAGTATATTCATGTACTTCAGTTACATGCTATGATATAATGAGAGTGGTGTATCTTCTTATCATTATAAGTTCAGGAAATACCGTACTAGAGTTGGATTCAAGATTGTCCACAGTCCCCATTCTCGTAAAAATATGATCAACTGCTCTAAAAGTTGCAAAGCGGGCAGGAATATAACACCCAATTTGTGCAAGGATGACTATTAGACACACTTGTTGAAGATAAGTACTTTTTCCACTCCTGCAGAAACAATATATACCTATATTTCAGCATAAAAATGTAACAATTAATTGTTTTTTACATGTTTGGAAAAATTTGATTCAAATTGCCTTAAGACTCAAGGCGGGCATCTCATCTCAAAGTTGGTAGGAGAAACTCCAAGGGATACTGGGACAACTTCAGGCCTATGTTTCATGATCAATGGCTAAGACACAGGTCCTCTGTTTACAAACCATATAAGCTCTACTCACCTGCTACTTGAAAGGTGTGCTATAATGAGTATCGATATCTTTTCATGAGTATCTCCATACAAAATTTATGCGCCCTAGATTTAATTGAGAGAATACTTACGTACTGACATCAATTGTTACTCTTTTTAGGACCAAAGAAGAATTTAGAGTTATTTATCACACCCCATCCCCATCCACCACCACTTCCCCTTCCTCTCCCTTCTGATATGTTAGATTTCTTCACCTAATGTAAATGAACTTTTCCAACAAGATATTACATAAAAACTATAATATACGCACTACGAGTCCTGAATAATAGAGTTTAGCCTCTTAATACTAGTTCCTTCAAAGAAATTATATGGCAATTAATTTATGCTAAAGAGGTCTGACACAGCGGAAGACGGTAAAGAGAATAGAAACAATCACAGGAATTGAATCTACGTACTTTGCAATTACAGGAATTCACAAAGTTTAGGATATTGACTAAATAGCCAAGCATTTCATAAACCAGCGTTATAATAATGAGTTCTTCCTAATTACATCAGTCTTGCACCATATTTATACTACTAAAAGGAACCCTAATCCTATAAGGAAATAAAAAATTGATTTGAAATTAAAAACCTACCTAAAAAGCTTCCTAATTACAATAGAATTGAAAAACTTCCTAAAATTACTAAATAATAATTAAAACTACATGACTACTAATTAATAAATAAAAATACATCAAATATTTAAATTGTCCATAAATACCAAAACATAAATTATATCGAATCTTGGCATATAACTCTTCCCGTGATTACAATAGAATTGAAATACTTCCTAAAATTACTAAATAATAATTAAAACTACATGACTACTAATTAATAAATAAAAATACATCAAATATTTAAATTATCCATAAATTATATCGAATCTTGACAGATAACTCTTCCCGTGTCAAGGAGTTTCACAATAGTATATCTTACATGTTTGGGCCCATGACAATTACCATGTTTGATGCTTCAGAAAGAAATATATTGTTGGGCTGCAAAAGAATAGTTTCTAAAGGCATTAGCATTTAAGATTGTCAATTGGAAAGGTCCTAAGGTTCTCAAGTGAGGAAGGATTTTTATCAAATAATCACATTAAAGGAGAAGATAAAAGTGTAACCTACAATGAAGTCATTGTGCACACTTTCTAGAATAGGGTGTGTTCCGGCATCAATCGCCAATGGTCCATTATCTACAAGTAGCCTGACTAAGTGAGCACTCATCTCAGCACATACTAATATCATGGAAAAAATCAAGAACAGTAACCAAAACACTTGCCTGTAAATTGAGGTCTAGTATATCGATCAACAGGCTTAGTGGATATCATATGAGCAAATGAATTAACAATCATATCCAAAAGGCACAAGACTTCAGCAAGCAGGGCGAGTACAGAGACATCTTTCCGAATGGCATCCATTAGTGCTGCATGACGTATGAAAAGGGTTCAATTATAGTGATAACCGGAAAACAATCTGAAACACATTGGGTTTGTCCATAGACATACTGCACGTTGTTTTTGAATCAAGGGAAAAGAAAATTATATCCTGATAAGATAATTGATCCTGTTAAGTTGTTGGTTGCCAAAAATGTGAACACTCAAACTCATACCCAGATATTCGCCTTCCCAAAATCAAACAATTAGAGTTCACGTAGGAAGTGAGTTCCACTAGTGGGTAAGTTGGTTGATACTAAATATGGAAAACACAGACTCCATGATGTGGATACTTATCAAGAAGTCATGCAGTGCTTTAGTAAATGAAACAAATAGTTTTTCAATAAATAAAAAAAAGCAGACACATAAAGCATACAACAAAAAGATAACTGTCTTCATTAAGTTTAGCCTGACCTTCAAGGCAGAGTTCCGTTCGTATATAGCATTCTCCAGCTGCAGACTTGTTTCTCACATTTAACTGCAGATTTCATGCATGAACAAAGAAAATTACTAATTTAAACCAGTGCAAGCTCACAAGAAAGCAAAAAATAAAGCAAGAAGTTTCTGACGTGATAATCGAGACATACAGACGAATATACAAGCAAAGACACGAGAAAGGCCTTATCGCCACCTTGATTCTACAAAAGCAAATTTCAGCTCCTATTCCCAATTATGAAATAGAAGAATTTATGACCAGCACCGAGTATTACTATGTCAAAAAAGCTCCATATGACCTCCCTGCAGTATCAGTCTCATTGAATTCCTTGAAATTTTATTTTTCAAACAACCCCCTTGTTCCCTCATAGACAGGTATACAAACCCAAATGTTTGAAAAAATTACAAATGAAGGATAAATTTTTCAAAGTACATGAGAGAAGTGAGCTTAAAGATTACGTTTTCAAACTACACATCACTGCATGCGACCTTGTCTGACGCTCCCCTCTATTCCCATTCCTCAACCCATTTCTTCTTTCTCACCCGCCCATTCATTGCATTTTCTCTCCCCTCTCTTTCATCCTTATTGCATTCGAGTTATTTTTCCCTTCAGTACTTAAATTTTTATTATGTTATTTATCTGATTACAGGTTTTTCTGTCATAGGAAACATTAAAAATTAATGCATTGTACCTCCACCATATACATGGTTCCATATAGTTACACATCAGAAGATAGGGTATTCGAGTAGGAGAATAATTTAAAGATCATTATACTCACAGAAGCAAGCTCTGGTGTTGAGCAATGTATGTTGTTCCCATGCTTCACGACCTGAATGTTGTTCCACAAGCACATAAATTCGGTAATATTAACTGGAGGAGATTTAGATTTTGGAAATAGACCTCATAAACAACCTGGATGAACTTGCTAGGAAGTTTTCCCTGAATGTCCTTCTGTGGAATGCTAAAATAAAACCCTTGCCTGTTGTTAAATGGCATTTTCAAGTTTGGAAGCTTATATTCTTCACGATACTTGTTTGCAAGGTTGTGTATAGCTGTCAATCAAGGTTGATTTGAGTGAACCCAGTAAAATATCTGGACAAAAACTAGAGAACTATTAAACTCGTCAAAATACACCTTCACTGGTATCGCAAAATGATCTTCGTGCAATATCCAACAGTCCATCTATTCCAGCCTTAACAGCAAAACACTGCTGCGTACGGGCAACAAAAGGAACCCGTGCATGCAGAACATCTTCGTCGATCTCCTCCCCAATTCTGAAGCAATACATTTTTAGAAAATAAGTTTACTCATAATACTGTGCAAATATTCAAGATAAAAGTCCTCCCTTGACTTTTGTGGTCAAATTGACTACATACAATTTAGTACATATCTCTATGTTTGTTTTTTTTAAATCTAAATATATGTGCTTAATTATTAATTTCAAAAATGGTCAATTTGACCACAAAAGTCAATGAAGGACTTTTATCCACAGAGGGAGTATTACTGAAGCTGGTAGTATGAAACAAAATGTCGGACACCCATGGTTTTAGACTTGGTGGCTTGCTTTAAAATTACATGGCCCAATTGAGAACTCACTGCTTCATCTCCTTTGCAGCAAAATCAAAGTGACCGCCATTCTCCATCAGCTATAAACTGATGCTCACCAAACTCCTCCACCTTTCCTCTATAATAAAAGGAGATCTGGATCCCTAAACATTTCCGTCATGAATAACTTCATGCCTCAATATTTTCAGCTACTTCTTCTTTCGTAATCGCATCATCTCCAGCAGTAGCAGGCACAAAAACTCAGCTGCAGACAATTGTTATGCCTATCGGTGAACACATTGGCAAAATATAAGTTTGGGCCAGAGCATGGGGACTGGAACCAATCACCTTGAGGTTGTTCCTATTATTAATTAATGGCATCTGCCATTTCACACACCCCTTGGGTTGCCTATTAAAAAAAAAATTTGGGTTTTTCCGGATTTGTGTTCTGATGCATTGCTCTTTGGTCCAAGAACCATTCCAGCTTTCTCACCTAAAAATTTGCATTATCAAATTTTCCCTGATCTTTAAGAAAACATACAGTTGTGGTGGATCACTCAAAGTTGATATCGACTAAACTAACCTCCACGTGATAATTATAACTAATAATTAGCACAATGAGTACAATGTGCAACTGATTCATTGACTGGATTATTAAGTAGTAACAAGATTTAAATATAAAGTGTCACACTCACTCCCCATTCTCTAGCTAAAATTGTTAGAATTTTTTTTGATAAGCTGATTGACGAATATTGTACTATATTTATTTTAACCTTCTATGATGACTGAATTCCCCTATCATCATTGGAGAAGCTTTCTCCAATTACTAGAGATTAAGTACACCAATCTGCTCAGTCATTCTCTTGTAGCTAGGCTCATTTTCATCTCTATTGTGGAGTACGCAAATACTTGCATGAAAGAATCAAATCAGAATCATGCAAACAAATCTACCTAAAATGTCAAAGGTTTTAATGATAAGGCAATACGTGAAATCCCTTTTACTTCTGAACTAGTAAATAATGCAGATGAAAGAGGAGCTTGACAATGACAGAACTGGTTTGGAAATCGAAAATACTAGAAAAACAAAACAAAACAAAAACAAAGGAGCCTAACAAAACAAAGTAAGAAGAAGAAAGAACGAAAAAAATAACATGCAAATATCATAAATAAACTTCATTTCATTCTCAAAAGCATGTTTCCAAGTCTCAATACAGTAAATTATGAGGGAAATCTTTTAAGTCTCTCATGATTTCATCAAAAAGCAATAGTCCTAGTACAGTCTCTTTGATATACAGATACAAGTTTTTCCTAATTGATGGTAAAAAGAGTATCGTATATAAATTTTAAACCACTGTTAAGTGTGTGCCCAGGCATATAAAAGATTATACACTACAAGATTACGGCTATACCTTTTCCTAATGGAGGCATACTTCTCATTCTCACATATGGAATTGTAAACATTTCCAAGAAGAAAGCTTTTTGCATCCTTAAGCACCTGAAATAGATTGAAAACGATTGGCTTATCAGATTACACAAGACTCATAAAATCGTAGCAGCCAAAAACAAGTAACATAACTTACCTTTGAGAGTAAGGGTAAGGCATCAAGAGCTGTTTTAAGAAGAATAATGCTGGATATCAAAACTTGACTCTTTCTAGCATTATCAATGCCCAATACTTCATTTGTAACTTTCTTTTGCTTGAAGCAGAAGTGGCAAAGGACCCTATCTGGATGAGATCATGAATGAGTTCTCTTTTCTAAAACTACCTGCAAATCTATCAGCTGAAAATCTACAATATATGGTTCCTCATTTCTCAGAATTTGTTTTTCACATGCTTACCAGATTCTTTGGGAAACTTTCGAAGAGCCTGGGAAAGTCCAAAGAACAGCTGCTCATTGCTCAACAATTCATCCTATAGTTGAATTAATAATTGAATATTATGGTGTAAATTGACGGATTAAATTAACACAGCTGTATCCCCAGCCCCAGGGGATAAACTGAAGTTGCTAGAACAGAAATTATCTAATCAGCTAAGTTCAGGAGGATAAGCGAGACAATAATATCTATATTTTAATATATTACTCTTGTTCAGCACCATGAACAAGAGGAAATAACAGAAATATTTGTGCTTCACAATCTACAAGGTGATGGCCAATGAGTAAAGGCCGATTTATGTAAACTAAAATATAGCTCATGGCAGAGGCACAAACACTAAGCTATCTAAGTCGACTAGCCCAAGCTTGAGACAAATGGTGCTTCTCAAAACCATTGCGCATGTCAAAGACTACCATCAGTCGAAAATTTAGGGCAGAACCCAAAAGTTATCTGATGATATGTATTAAAATAACACAATCATATTGATGTTCAAGTAAAGACAATTGGCCATTTTGAATGAATAACGTAGTCAATTGATCTGTCTACCTACAAGTTTATTTTCTTAATCGTTTTCTATTGTTTATCTAACACATATCTTAGTCAAGTCTTTGCCTAAAACTTTTTGCGAAAACAATCAGTTGATTTGATGTTGACCCTAGTGACTTGGTCTGAGTAGTTCGTTTGTATCATCCCTTGGGGACTCTATGCACAGCTGCTCATCTTCCCGCCTTCCAATATTTAAATCCCAGAAGTGGGAAAAAGTTGTATCTTGTATGCTCATTGCTTGACTAGCCTTCCTCTGGAGTTTTTGAAAGTAATGCATTGTAACAATGAAGAATACATGCAGCTTGATATTATAACTCTAACCAAAATATAGTGCACATATAGCGGTTTATTTTTTTAAACTCATAAAACTAGCCAAGACCATTCTAGGAATCCCCATGCAATAGGCAATATGAAATATAATATCAACTCGTAAGTCACAGCCTGTTCCATGCCTTGCTCTAAGGTTGGCTCTTTATCAAAAATTTAGTAGATTTCAAATTCAGTTTAATATAATCAGATACAATTAAAGTGATAAAAATACCAAATAGGATAGCATATATTTTCGAGAGAACAAGAAAAAGTTAATACTGACCAAACAATCAAGTCGAGCTTTGATGGTTTCAACGTCCTTCAAAGGTTGTAAGAGATTGGCTCGAAGAAGTCTGGTCCTGCAGAAGACTAGTTGTCAAATATGTGAGAGAACAAGTCCAAAATTGTTGGAATAAAGCCTTTCAAGTCGTACGTATGGGGAATAGGCTACTCCACTGATTGCCATTTGGATACACTAACATTGGAGAGATAGAACCGATGGAATGCAGGCCTAACCTTATCCCCTTTCTACAGTTAGATTGCAAGGAATTATAATTAGCATATTTATTTTTATGTATTTTCTAAGAACGACTAGCAGTTTGATTTTCAAATTGGCATTTTGTCAAACACTCTATTGAAAGCATAATCTCATAATAAGCTTTATTTTGCACCTTCCCTCTTCCTCCAACCCCACCGCCTTCCCGGAAGGAAAAAGAAGAAGAAAAAATGATAAAAAGACTAGATGAGAACACAAGAAATTATAGAAAGCTAATGAAAACATTGCCTCAACTAGATTATGAAACTGCTAGTGTAATATGTCACTTCACCTCATCATTTTGTAACATACCCTCCAATAGTTCTTGTTGTCTTGAGTGTTTGGAAGAGACTTCTCTTCTTGTTGATTGTGCCCCAAAGGGTAGAATGCAAGGGCTCTATGATTTCCAAATTATGGACGCTGTAATTAAAGACTAATTAACATCCAAATTGATCAGGAAAGGACTTGAAGTTATAAAGAAAAGTTTTCAACACAATGTTGTTCCACTGAACAGGATTAATATTTCTGATTGACTTGGTATAAATAATACGACATGTATCCAAAAAGAAAAATAAATATCAATTGGTTGGTATACCTGGTGGCATCAATATTCATGTGGTCAAATGATCCATTAAATGTAACCTGGTAACAAAAGAAGTGGAAGTACAAGCCAAATCAAACACGAAACTAGAAGAGCAAATTTTGTATTTGCAAAACATGACATCCTTACTTGAGGAAAGACAGTGTTGCATATCTAAATTACAAATAACCCCTTTACAATTTTGCAGATGAGACCCCAACATAGGAGCATATTTCAATAGTTAACACTTATATTTCTGTAAATAAAAATTCTCATATATCAAGCAGAAGTAATGATTAAAACTCACAAGTAATAATGTTTACTATAATTCCAGAACATGCTGTTAGGACATAGGAAAACCCGTGTTGGGGAAAAGGCAACAGACCAATTTGTTGAATCTAATTCCTACATATCTATAAGCAGACTATTTGCCCTTAGTCAGAAGTACATTTGGAGAATCCACTGGATGGTAATAACTAAATTATAATCTACGTTATAGAATTTTTGGTAGAACTTCAAAAAAAAATTAAGGAGAAAAAGGATTTTCCATGTTACATATATACAGGAAGAAGCATCATCACCTTGATGTGAATAAGTTTTGTTTTTGTTAATATGTTTTCTTGTTCTTACTATTTTATCTTTACATTCCCTTTATGGGAGGGGGTGGGGTTGAAGGTAAATGATTGTCTACAAAGAGTAAATCTCCGCTATGGATTGTCAACATTCAAATTTAAAAGATATTCTTATACCATTTTTAAAGAGAGAAGAGGACAAGGAAGGAGGATAAGACCGCCTTCTACCGAAGAAACAAAGACGAGGGGAATAATTTAAAAAAAAAAAAACTTCAAAGAAAGACTAAATGGCATTCTGACAAACTGTAATCAGTTTACCAACAAAAAATTTCAAAACTGCCGCAATGGAATATTAATTATTATGAACTTATGTTATTAAACCATGCATGTAGGTACTCATTCATATAAAAAAATCACAAAAACCCCTGGGGCGGGACCCCACTGCCCCCGGTGTAGGGTCGCCCCTGACTAGGTCTGTGTGAACTAGGATATACATGACAACAGTAACATGGATGCATATACACTTTTGTTTACAGTAGCTTCAACAATCCACAAAAAGTATCTAAAATATCTTCGAAAGATAAACTTTACTTTTTCCCTGCCATTTCTAGTACTACAAGTTTGATGGGCCTTTTCCAGTATTCTACAACTGCTGTCAGTAAACCTTGTATAATTTGTTGGAGACAAGAATCTCCTTGTTGGTTTTCATCAATTTGTGTATGGAGAGGCTAACTGATGCATTAAAAGAAAAACATACCAACAACGAGTGGTTTGTAATGATGATTCCTTTCTCTGCTTCTGTCCTGTGTAGGAAGCAGATGCCTTACTTCAATCTTACAGTAAACAGTGGGAAAAATATTTGATGTATAATTATACAATAGCATATTGTTTCAAAAAACATAACTTAAATTGCAAAGATGAAACTAATGGAACCTTCGTCTAAAGAAAATCTCACTGAGATAAAAATTAAGAATTTTCAAGATTATAAATGTTCTTTGAATCTCTAGTCAAAAATATCTAAACATTTGATTGACTATATAAACACTGACTATTATATGCACTATATTCAAAAATGTTATTATTTTGTCTTTATGGGCGCAATTAAATAACATCTCAGCTGTCAACAATTAAAAAGAATGTGCAATATTTGTGCAAGTAATGAATTATGCATTCATAGTTCTATGACTTCCAACCACTTTGGATGGCTCTTATTCCAAAAGTGCAATGACACTAATTGAGGATAAATAAATATCTAGGCAGTATACAAGTAAACAAGTGTACCTAATGTAACACTGACAATTTTAGCAGAAATCATGCAATAAACTTCTTAAGCATAAGGTCAATCTTCTCTCATGGCCAAGCAATTGATTTCAAGTTGGCAGATGTTTGGGACAAGGAAACCAACATTCACCAACTTCAAGAAATGGATTACCACCTCCTTATTAGTTGTTCATTTCTTGGCCAAAGTATTTGTTTTCAAGTTAGATTATACTAAGGGCCAAATAACAAGCTTTTCCAACCCCCAATCATTTTTAACAATACATATCAATTTATATGTTGACTCAGAAAAAAAAAAATATATATATATATATATATAACACCTTTTGAGAATTAGAAAACTAGGGGGGAAATCAAGGACCTTTTGTAAATTCAAAATCAAATGTATTGAATAATGATGTTCCCACTGAAACGACTACCAATAAAACTAAAGCAAAATGTTTACAACAGCTTGACTTTATCTAGCCACAGTTAATGATCAAGAATATATGTCTATTGTCTAAAACTTCTATATTTGATATCAGGTGGATTAGAAATATATATAATTTTCAATCTATAAGTTGTTTGAAGTACCACTTGATAGTTGCGGCAGCTGCAGCCAAGCATAGATAATATTGCTTGTAATAACTATCCAAGCCAAGCACAGAGGGCTCCTTGGCAGCTAAGTTTTTCACCAGCACAGCACCCTTTAGAATCAGATAGCAAGGAAGTTACAACAAAGAAACATGCATGTCAGCAATCAATTAACGAGGACAGAAGTGTGCATAAGAAGTTCAGCACAACCCTGGTGTCATCGAAGCAACCGCGGATCATTATGATCTGCAGAAAACAAAATATGAGTTTTCGTAGTTCTTAGAAATCAACTCTGAAATCAAATGCAAGTAAGCATGCACATAACACACATAAATTACCTTTCGAATTGTAGAGTAAAACCTATCCACGAGTTCCGATACTCCAACAAAACTGTCAGGTGCCAACTTATTGGGAGGAACAATAATGACCATGGGATCATAAAAATGTAGCAACGTTTTCGTATTTTGATATGAACTACTAGTTTCTATGTACTGAGAAAGATGCAGCGATGCTGATCTTAAGTCAAAAGCAGCCACTCCAACCTGTCCATGGGATTGATGTTGTCAGTAAGGTCAAGGTCAATTCTGTGCACTTTACCAAAAATTCTTTAAAATCATTCTAATAAAGTCATTTATATTTTATCATACTAGCAATAGACTGTTTTGAAGTTCCCTGGTTGAGAAGTATATACATATAATCATAGACTCTCCTGCTTAGATCTCATAAATGTTACAGAAAATTGAAATCAAAAATTATCAGAAAAGTTGTTTACTGCAGTCAAATCATTGACATATATAGACAGTTGAAACTGCAAATCATTCTAGTTTGCTCGTTCAATTGCAAAACAATCCTTCAATTTGAGCAACAAATATACTTCAGCGATTACTAGATGGTGAATTTTTCAGTCTAGAATGCTCTATTTGATAAATGCAAAGGGAAATCAAAAATTCTAACTGAAATTGCTACGAGTATAGTTTCGTCTTCGGTAATTTAACTACGAATATAATTTGAAATACTAACTTAAATTTATTCACATGCATTCATTCTGTGTGCGTTTTTGTGTGTTTTTGTGTGAGAGAGAAGGAAAGAGAGACGGATACCTCCTTGGCTCTGTTCTCGATGAGGGCGATGACGAAGCTCGATCTCTCACCTGCGTCGTCATCCATTCTTCACTCAGCAGTATCCACCGATTCGACTGTACTCTACTGAACAAATGATTTCAAATGCGCGCCAATTTATGTGCAATTTTTTACGAGTGTGTTTGGCGAACCGCGGACGGGATCGGGCTGAAAATTGAAAAGGTTGGAAGGGTTTTAAATGCAATTCTAAAAAAGTAATGAAGGACCCTTGTCAAAGAAAATAAAATGTGTAGAATATAAATTATTTAGCTTCATGGATTTCAGAAAAAGAGTTCTATTTATAAGTATTATTATAGATATTAAGAATGTATTTTTATTTATAGTTCTCTAAAAATAAAATCAAAATTAAAGATCATTCTTTTTTTCTCTTTCAAATTCAAATATATATTTATTATTTTTTATTATAAAATGACATTAAATTTTAAATATGTCGTTACTAGCAATCCACTACTAATACATTTTAAAAAATACACAATTTTTCATTAAAAAAATCATTATATGTTTAATTTTGAATGTTGGGCGGGTGAGAATAATATATCAGTATGGTAGTGGTGGCATAAAAGAAATATTATGAAAATCAATTTGAAAAAATTATATCATTTCATCAAATCATTAGAAAATATATGACAAATACAAGAATTATAACACGAGTATTTTTTATGGTTGGTTGTAAAAAGTAATTTAACTTGCAATTTTTCTTTTTCTTTTTAATTTCTCTTGCTAAGATAAATTCTGTAGATATATACTCAAATCTATTTCAAAAAGTATGAGCAGACTAAAAATGAATGAAATAGTCTATAAACAAGAGATTCACGTGTATACTAATATCTCCATTCCACGAGGAAAGAAAAACGAAGTTCTGTTCTAGTTTGGTTCTAATTAATTTACAAAATCTTAAAAATTTTAATTTTCGAACTAATTGTGACACCTCAAAATAAGTTCATAAAGTCTATTTTAAGTTGTCAAGATACATGGTATAGAATTCAAATACAATTTTTATATGTACAACTATTAAATTGTCGTATAAAATACGACAACATATAAGTTGTGAGTTTAAATACAAATATTGCACCGTACATAATACAATAATATCCAAACTCAAATTAAGTCTCATTACAGTTATTATCACATTATTTCACAACATAGTGAATACTTCTATAGTAACTATCTCGGACTATTACTCCACTATCCGACTAATCCCAGTTACACTTTCATTTTCTGATAATAACAATAGAACAAAAAAAATAATGAGCTCAACTAGCTCAGTAAAGAATATTATAACTAAAATAATGAAGAATAAATTATCTTTAGCCTTCAACATTATAAATAAAATAAAATATAATTGACAACGAGTTTTAGATCAACAACTGCAGCGAATATAGTAATTCATTAGAATAGTCAAGTAGAGCATGATGTCTACTATCTTATATGATTTAAAAATTCATCATCAATTTTTTATCCATGTAATACCAATCAATAATTGTTTAAAATCAACAATTATCTATGCATTACGAGCCAAATAAAACTTTCATCATAAACTTTTATATATAACATTAAAAGTCATGATTATACCAATACATAATTCATGATAATAATTATACCAATCAACAGTCCGTTTTTGCACTATAGACCAAATATAATTTTGATCACAATATAAGCATAAAAATGATGACAGTTATATAATTAATGAATCAAGTGAGGTTAAGGATAAATATTAAAGATTTATAATTTAATTTATTCAGAATTTAAAAATGTCCAAATTGTCAACATGGTCGTCAATTATGAAGTAAAATTAAAGAATGATATTTAATATTCAAATTTTAAATATAATTTAGACAAAAAAAAAACTAAATTCCGCCGTGAATAATAATCCAGTATGAATAGCACCCTGATATGAATAGTACCCCAACATGAATAGTATCCCAGATGAATAAATTAAAATTTAATAAAAAAGTTCATACCAATATTTGAGTTAAACGATATTAGATGAAGCGCAAACTATTAAGGATATTCTACTAATTTTAAAGATTTTCACCATTTAACAATAAGGTTATGGAAATAAATAATAATTTTGTACCATAAATAGAGAAAATATGATTACAAAAAAAATGATATCTCATACGAGTATAAAAGAATATACGAAACTGAAAATTAATTTTCACCCGTCACGCGGTAATCCGCGTAAACAGATCATTTCTATAACTTGATAAATAATAAATATAAAGAGTTATTCACCAAGAATGCGGTAGTTCGCGTATATAGATTATTCTCACATATTAATAAGTAATAGAATGACAACCCTTATGAGTATGCAGAAAATAATATCACTTACCTTAATAGGATAATAGTTATGACTGAAACAGTAGAGATTATCTTGAGAAAATCTTGCACTATACTCAAAGTATACTCACAAGAACTATTTCTTTCTAACTTTTAATTATAACTTGGTAAAAAACTAATAAACTTAGCTCTCTATTTATAGAAAAACATAATTTCGATAATTACACGTTAAGAGCTAGGCTTATTACAGTTTGGTACATAGATTAATTGCACTTTAATACCTCGTTAATTGCACCTTAATCCCTCAATCATCTTTCACTAAGTGACATCATCTTTATGTTTCTATGTTATGCTTACATCATGCTTGCATCATCTCCTATCTGATTGGTTGATTTAAGTTCACATGAATTGGTCAACTTATTACACTTTGGCATACCTGAAGTTTTTCAAATTCGCATTATTCCCCTTTAACTTTTGTAATTCACTTATCTTTAATCAACAAAATCTTTAATATTTTCAATAATTATTCACCATTAATATTATAGATTTCAACATTGACAACCAGATCGTTCCCAAAAAAGAGTGGGCTTTCCTATAAAAAAATGTCCTTATTGACACGTAATTAGATAACATAAACCCTTTACTCGACATAACTTTTTAGATATTGTCAATAATACTTATCTAATAATATTATTTTAATAACATGAGTTATTGTGTCGTAACAATTATTGATTTAATAATATAAAATATTATGCAGCTGCTACTATAATAATTATTAAATCAATAATATGAGATACTATACAGCCACTACTGTGGTAATTATTGAATATTGAGTGACTTTTTATGTAAGCATTAATAATCAGAGATACCGTGTGTTACTGTTCAACAACGCGTATTACTGTACTTTTATCACCGATTATTTTAACAGTTTAACGGTAAAAAATTTGCCGTTATTTTTATAAAAAGATTATTTCTGTCGCTTTCTATATTCGACAGTTATTTCGTTGTGGGGTCCACCAATGATTGCTCCGTCGTACGAATATTTTCCAATCAAACAAATATTTACCGACAAAATGAATATTTTATGACAACTTGCTTACTTTGTAAAATTTGCACATCTCACATATAACTATAACATTTATTAAATTATCACATTACTATTTATAATAATATTTAAAAAGAAATAAATCTTTATTCATAAAAAGTTAGGGTCTTACACTAACAGTTTAAAATTTAGTAATTTATAAAAAGTAGACGACAAGTGTCATGTTCTTTCTTAAAATTAGCCCATATTGAACCTATATTCCACGTAAGTTATCATTTGAGTGTTTAGGGATTGTTTGTTTAGGATTGAATATATCTGAATGGTTAAATCGATCAGCCATTAAATACGTTTATTTTGAAAAAAAAATTCAGACTGAATCGGTTAAATGATTGAGCTTTGAATGGCTAAGTCAGATTTTTTTGGCTGAATAAAAAAAAAAATTTAAAAAATAAATATTAACTATTATATGAAATAATATTAAATAAATTTACAACAACTTTTAATTTTTTCAAAAAGATAAAATAATAAAATTTTGTCATTAAGATGTTTTAGACATGTTAATTATCAAACAACTTTTTTCATTCAGATTCAGATTCATTCAATTTTTATCAAAAAACCCCTTAATGTCTTTAAGGAAAAAACTATTAATACAATTCTTAAGAAAAATGAGAAAGATACAACAGATGCACCTCATTTGTTTGCATAGATGATTATAAATTACCATCTCTGTTACTAATATACAAGATCACTTGCAGTATATTTTTGTAAACGCGGGACTATTTGGCAGTACTTGATAGGGCTAGACAACATTCGTAAGTTAACAATCCAGTTTTGTAGAAACCTCACCACGGCATGAAGGTATAACTTGGAAGACGAGATTACCAGATATCACACAACACAAATCACATCTGCAAGACTGCAATCCACTTTCAAGAACCTATTCCTTACTCTTATTATATTTTCATTTTTTGCTGCTCCTACGAAAGCCGACAGGTAGCAGGCAGAGAAGTCAATTAAATGATGCAACATTTCAGCCAAACTAGATTTTCAGTTCCACAAGATAAACCTCCAATAATGCATTTAACAGCTAGCATACAAAGAAGTTCTACAAATAGCATATCCAACTTTCCAGAAAACATATCCAAATAAGAGAGAGAGAGAGAGAAATAATGCAAACTATTACTCTCCATTGGTATATTAGGACTGCACATTTTTCTCCTGATTTGTGTACTCTTTAGAGTTTAAACAATCAGAAGATGCTATCATATTGTTTATGGTTTTAACAATCAGATCTCCAAGTAACTGAAGCATACATTTTAACTAGGAGTATGAGGAATACACCAGCATATTATTTTACCGAATTGGGAGCTAGGAAAACATAAACCCATACCGGTCAAATTTTCAAAACAACCATGTAAATCCTACTTTCCATTGTACTGTCAGTCATCATATTTTGTGCCACTCACTGTTTAAAATACCCAAAGATTTGACATGCACAAAAATATTGTTCGTGAAACACTCAAAGTCATATAATTATCAACCAATCTAAACCCTTTTCTTAACATTCTGATTGCAAGAGTTATTTTGGAGAGAAAAAGCATGAAGGAGATATTGCCATCCTCCCATTGATATAAAAGGTTTAACTAGGAATACGTCAAAGAAAGACAAGCTCACTCTCTGCAAAAGTGGGAGTTTTGGAGAGAAGAGAAAACTTGCCCTAAGCATTACAATGTTCTTCTTCTCTTTCTCACCTCCCAAACAAATGAAATAAAGTACTTTCTCTTCTCTCCGTAAACTCCCAAACATAGGAAAGAAAGTAATTTTCTCCTATCTCCCAAACATTGCTGCACAAAACTCCAGACCTATTTCCCTAAAATAAGAAATCTCTACAAAATCTTCAAAATTTCTAAATAACCCAAAACGGCAAAAGTAGGTCCCGTGATACTCGGGTAGCAAAAAAAGTTCCAATTCATTTGTTTGGTCCGCCAGTGGCCAAATCTAATCACTGGGCACTTTGACAAGTGAAAGACTCCAGTTGCACACAAACCATGAATGCAGTTCAAAGTATGAACCAAGAAAGCTCAATATCAATATCTAAAACCAACTCACATGACATAACCAATATCACAATATTTCTTCCTGGATGAACCTTCCTCAATTGTATCTATTATGACATAAAATGAAAACTCTCACGCCTCATGAATCACGTAAATCTTACAGCATCTATATAATGAGATGGACCCAATACTTCATCAATTATCACATCAATTGATAGGTAGAATCCCAAGAACACTATACCAAAACATAGAGAATTACAACAATATAATCATCAAAAAACGAGTCCATCATTCCACCACAAATCTGAAGACCATGGCAATAAGACCCAGACCCATATTTCAGTCAACTAAGACCGCATTAAATCTGGATCAATAAAATTCATTCAACCAGATATATAAAGAAAGTATGTGTGCCTAAATGCGTCAATATAATACAAAGAAAAAGAAGCCCGTAAATTAATTCAAATTCCTAAGCAACCACAAATCAGAAATTGGAGCATTTACATTCACATTGTGCAGCTCTGCTCTTTCATCAACACAGTCCAGGATCTCTACCAATAAATCCAATGCTGCCTATAATTTTTGGCAATGCCGTCTATATCAAAACTTTTTTCCTGAATCAACAAAATCAAAATATACATACATAATGCTATTCTAATACCTTCCAATTAAAACAAACCCATAATCCATATGAACATATGAATCAGATAGTAAAATTGGGTGATTCGTAAAGAAGGGAAAGGCACACCTACGTCTGTTTGGCAAAAGAGGAAGAAGAAGGGACACGTTTGTTGCGGAACATCATGTAACCAACCGGCAAAACGACGCCGATCATCATGATGGCTGCTCCGATTATGTACCTTAATGGGCTCGGTGGTTCGACCTCTATTAGCCTCCTCAACTAAAAAACATCATACCCAGATCAGAAACCTACGTGTACATTTATTAGAACCCTAAAATAATTTTGATATGAGATCCAATTAGGGATGAGAGGGAGACTTACAGGCATCATTGGTTATATGCAGCTAGCTAGCTTAGATGGAGAAAGTTAAAGAACAGAAGAATGAATCAACACAGTTGTGAACTGTGATCAATCCTTCCCAGTGTAAATTCTTTATGCTGTGTTTTGAACACTCTGGAAATAGGAAGAAAGAAAGGGCAGTTATGGGAAATGAAAACTTCTCATATTCTTTTTTTGAAAAAAAAAACTTAGCTTTTATTACCGAATTAAAAGGTTGATATACGGTTAATGTAAACACTATCCGGTGGCATAATTGGATAAAATATAAAAATATAAAAATTTAAATAAAAAGCATACAAAAATAAAATTAAAATGATAAAAAAAAAAGGAACAAAAATTAATAAACTTAACCTAAAATTACCAAAACCTCCACGAAAGATTTTATAATATAAATACAAGTAAAGTTAAAATTATAATATGTCGTTAATAAAATATTTATATTGAGTAAGATATGTCATTATTTTACTATCATTTTATATACGATTAACAACTTAAATTTATTTATTTATTATTATTTATTTGATAAAAAAAGTAAATAAAAATTATTACTTCTTCTATTTTAAAAATTATAAATACGTTTTTAGGATCAATTTTTAGTTAAGGTATATAAAATTCTTAACTATTTAAACAATTATTAAACATTAAAAATAATAATATTTTAATTTATTAAAAAAATTGACTCAAAATATTCACAATATATATTATTTTTTATTATTTTAAACTTATAAATCATTTCTCCACTTAAATTAAGAAAAAGGAAAAACAAAAAGGCTTATTTATTGAGAAATATCCGAACTTGGTATAAACGACATCGTTACTTTCAGACGGCAAGTACCGTCAGTCGTCAGCTGAGCTCCAACTGCAGAAAAAATAGTGGCTTTAGGCCCCAAGCTGGAGGGAGAGAGATGAGGGGGCTAGGAAGAGTGTGTTGTTCAACCTTTCACGGAGGATTGAGAGAAAGGACATTCAAATCATTGAGTATATCAGGAGGAGAAATCCCCGTCGTTGACTCCTCCTCCCAATCTTCAACTCTCATCCATGGCATTCACGTCCTTCACTGCCCAGTAACTCTCTTTTCTCTCTCTATATGTACTGGAAATATGTACATTAACTACTGCAAGTTCACACAAATTCATTCCATTTGGATTATTAAAGATCATACTTTTTTCCATTTTAAAGTCCTTATGGATAATTAACTAGTCTGGGTTTTGTTAATTCGTGGTAGGATGAGGTGGGAATTGTTGCCAAACTATCCGATTGTATCGCATCCAGAGGCGGGAATATACTCGCAGCTGATATTTTTGTGCCCCACAAGAAACAAGTCTTTTATTCAAGAAGGTATGTATTAGGAGAAATTTGTAAAGTTTGTCTTTTTTGCCAATTTCTGTAGTTTACAAAATATGCAGAATTTCAATTCAAATGTGCTTCCTCAAGAATGTGTATTATTCCGAATACATCTGGGGTATCAAAATTTTCATACTTGGAGAGGGGAAAAAAGAAAGAAAGGTCATTTTCAATTTTCAGCAATCCCATGACTAAATTTAAAATTTTGGAAAAAATAAATACACAACACAATAATTGGAGCATCCAGTATGTTGTCCTAGATTTTGTCAATAAATTTGGATGATTTTTACAGTACTTGGCGTTCCTAGTTACAAATTTATGGATAATTTGGTTTTTACCTTTTACAATTTTCCTTCTCGTACCATATGGTTCTTTTAAAAGATTGCTCTCTATTACCCTATGAGCAATTGTTGTCTTACACACTAGTGCACCAATTTACTCTCCTGTCGGAAAGTTGGATCTAAAGTTTTACTGGATATGCAAAGAAGAACCTAAATGCTTCTTTATCAAATGGTAAGTACATATATGTTCAGGATGACAGGATAGTGAAGGGGTACTTTATGGGTTTGGACACAACAATACCAAAAGAGAATTAGTATAAATGATCTTTCCTGAAATCTTCTGCTGCTTGTAGGTAGGTCTGATGACTATGATCAATTTGATATTTAAGCCACCAAAGTTTATTTGCAGTGAATTTGTATTTGACCCTGCAAAATGGCCACGGGTGCAAATGGATGAGGACTTCCTTAAGCTATCAACGATGTTCAAAGCAATAAAATCTGTTGTTCGGGTGCCTGATTTAGACCCCAGACATAAGATTGCTGTTCTTGCTTCTAAGCAGGTTTTCCTTCAATTTCATCCCCAACTGTTCTCTTTTCCATGCATTGATCACGAGCTTGACCAAAACAAAAACAATTGGCTTGTCATTATAATGCAGGACCACTGTCTTGTTGATTTGTTGCATGGATGGCAAGATGGAAGACTTCCAGTTCACATAAATTGTGTCATAAGGTGAATATTGATCAGTTTCATCAGTTCTATCAATTTGTGGCTTCAAGATACTAATTATGATCTTAGATGCATTTGCAAACAGTAATCATGATAGAGGTCCAAACACCCATGTGATGCGATTTCTTGAAAGGCACGGAATCCCATACCATTATTTGGGCACCACTAAAGAAGATAAAAGAGAACAAGAGATATTGGACTTGGTTCAAGATACTGATTTTCTAGTACTTGCTAGATACATGCAGGTAAATAAAATCCAGTGATATATTGTACCATACAACTCTAGTGAACAAAGCTTTTTTATCCCAAGCTTGTCGAGGTTGGCTTCAAATGAATCTCATATATAATAATAAAAATGAATACCTCACTGGGTTATAGAGTGATTGAGTATTTTGTCAATGACCAACCTATGGATGTTCAACTTGTATTATAACAACGTTATACTCTTTTCTTTTAAGGAAAATACTACTCCTTAACCACTTGCTATTCCTTAACCACTTGCTATCTACAAGTATACAAGTTAATTCAATACTTCGCTTTGTATCCGCAGGTATTATCTGGATTTTTTTTAAAATTATATGGGAAGGATGTAATTAACATTCATCATGGCCTTTTGCCATCATTCAAGGGTGGGAATCCTTGTAAACAGGTTCGTATCTATGAGTTTCTTCACTGAGTTGCATAGTCTATAATATTTCTATCTTGGTAGGTTAACAATACCCCGTGTTTTAGGCTTTTGAAGCTGGCGTGAAATTGATTGGTGCAACAACTCACTTTGTTACTGAAGAACTTGACGAAGGGCCAATCATTGAACAAATGGTGATTATTCTCATGTTTACAACTGCTTGAAGTTTAAAATCCACTTCAGTACGTATTTACCTAGTGTGATGATAAAGATGTTAATCAAGTGTGGGTGTTAATGCCGTTAGTGATTTCTATTTATGGCACAGAACTGTTATTGATAATTTTAATGGCATGGTGGGTCTTATGCATGCTGTAAATTTGGCTTTGATTTTACAGGTTGAGAGAGTGTCCCACAGAGATAATTTGCAGAGTTTTGTACAGAAATCAGAAAATCTTGAGAAACAATGCCTTGCAAAAGCAATAAAATCCTACTGTCAATTGCAAGTCTTACCTTACGAGCAAAACAGGACTGTTGTGTTCTGAGACTAATGAGGGAAAAATGGAAAAGTGAAGTTGAGAAAAGGTTTGAAGATTTATTCATCTTCAATTTTATAGCTAAATTATTCCTTATCAGAATCTTCCTATCTTGATCAATTGCATAAATTCAGCAACATATATAGAAACTCCAAACTCAGAAGTCATCTTCACTTTTGTTTGCCCTGTACTTTACGTGGATGCTTTTTATGCTAGCTACATGTTGGTGATCATGAATCCTATTACTGTCTTCTTGTTATCCGTCTTGATAATAATTTGGGTAGATTTGTAGCAAACTAATAATTACTCCGGGGGATCCGATGTCACTTGTAGCAACAATAAGCTCACCTCTATGTTATTGTTATTTTGGTGGGTTCCATCGTACTGGCAACCAGTAGTAGCCTTCGTTGCGGTGAATTTCAAATGTCAGAGAGGCTGGTGGGAATTATTTGCTATCTACATCGCCAGGCTTTTTGGTGAGTTTTACAATTGCAAGTTATGGACTAGAAATTTGAGCACACACTATCCTTGGCCTTTTTGTTATAATGGAGCAGAGCAGTTGGTATTTTGAAGGAAAAGATAGAGATCTCTTGCTCATATTTGTTTTGTTTTACTTCTTCTGGCGAGTTTGCTTTAGGAGTCTACTAGTTGTCGGTAGATTTTAGGGAGGCTCTTTGTATAGGGTGGGGTTGGTTTGTTTGGCATAGGTGCCCCTCTTACCTTTCCCTATGTTTGTGTTGAACGACATGTACTTTCAGTACTTGGGTTTTCCCCTTTGTGGTAGAATTTATTTACTTGCCAAAAGAAATCACCTTCAACATGTTATTGTTACTTGCAGGTGAACTCACATACATTTGATAACAATGCCATCATAATTAAAAAATCAATGAAGCATGCCATTTTTTGCTTATACCTCATTGCATCTGCATGGGACTCGTAACTTTATTTAATGTAAAAGAAGCTTACCATTCTGTGTTGTAGGCTTGTAGTAAATTAATCACGTATGCAAGCAACGAGGATCCCTTTCTTCAGTTTCACTGTGAAAAACCTCAATCATATGCGCCTCTTCTACACCATGCTCTTGTCGTAGTGGTGTCAAGCCTGCAATCTTATTTCCTTCTTATAAACAAACCTCTTGCTTTTGAGTTTAGAGATGCTTTTCCTCCGTGGAATTATTATGTAGATATTATCCATCAATAGACAAATACAAATATGGATATAGCTTGAGGAGGGTGTATGTATCCACTTGAGTTGTTCTGAAGCTTGTTTTTTATTTTATTTTTCTCATGCAATTCATGTCTCTTGAAATCAATTATTATTTATCCCCTTAATAAAATTATAAAGATGATTAGTTTTTACTCTACCAGAAAAGAAAAATGACATTCCAATAAGTTTTGAAAGAGGGAAAGGAGAATGAAAAGGAGAATTAAACAATTTGATTACAAACATTTCTTCTTAAATCACAAGTGGAAAAAGTACAACCGACCGACCGACCGACCGACCGACCTCAAAGAAACATGGCACATCATCTAAAGAAACAACACAACAACGATAATAAAATGGAACAATGAAAAAGAAAAGCTTTTTTAAGCATAGTCTTCAGAGGCTGGGAGTGGAGCATAGGATCCAATGAATATGTCACCATATATCACCCCAGCTAAGCCTCCACCAATGAGCGGCCCTACCCAGTAGATCCAGTGCCCTGAGAAATCTCCACTAGCCACGGCTGGCCCAAATGAACGGGCTGGGTTCATGGAGCCACCGCTGAATGGACCAGCAGCCAAGATGTTTGCACCCACGATGAACCCAATCGCGATGGGTGCAATGGTTCCGAGTGAGCCCTTCTTGGGGTCTGCAGCGGTGGCGTAGACTGTGTAGACAAGAGCAAAGGTTATGATTATCTCGAACACAACACCTTCAACCGCATTCAAGCCTGCAGCAACTCCATGGGTCGGAATGGCCTGCCAAAATTTTAAAATGATAAGCCCAATATATCATTTTGTAGTAGGTAGAGCCCAATTGAGTTGTCTAATTAACTTATCTTTGTTGGACACATGTTGGGTATTGTAACATAATTTGTTTGTTATTATTACCATTATTTTCTCGATTGGCATACTACTTCTTTAATAAGTCAACAAACTAGCATGTGAGAGGAAATGATTTTGTTATTAAGGACGGCCCAAGAACGAATATACGATAAAGGTGTGAGGACAAACTTAGGATAGAATATGAGTACACTATTATTATAATTATTTTTAAAAATATAATAGAATATATAATTCTCCAAACTTAAAAAGTGAGACAGGCCCACAAACTGAGTTGGTGGATAGGGCCAGATTCCGTGGGTTGGATAATCATATTAAGCACTCATAGTGGTCAGTGGACCTACACCTTTCCCTTGTCATGTTACTTTAGTTTTAACTTTTACTTCTTTTGTGGCAGCTATGGAGAGTTTTTTTTTAAAAATTAAAAAATTATTCTCTATTTATATCTTAATACTTTCTAACTATATATTAAATTCAAAATTTAAATTTATTATTAAAAAACCATGTTGAAATTATTCTTAAGAAATAAAAAGGTGATGCGACGTAACGATAATTATCATAATTAATTTATCGAAAATATTTATATTGGTTAACTGAATTAGTTGGTTCTTTTAACAAAAAATTATTTGGCAGCGTATCTGTGAATATAAATGTAAGTTGTGATAGAAATAAAGTAATTGATTTCCAATTGTAATTTTAAATGATGATAAGGAAAGAAACATATATATGCATACCTTGCCACCAGTAACAAATTGGAGGAGAAAGGAAGCAGCAATGGAACCAAGTAACTGAGCAATCCAATAGAAAAGACCAGTTAATATTGTGATGTGGCCTCCGACGGCCAATCCAAGGGTGACAGCTGGATTCAAATGGCCACCTGAGATGTTGGCTGCAATGGAGACTCCCACAAATAGAGCAAATGCATGAGCTATAGCCACTGCTACTAGACCGGCTGGGTCCAAGGATGCATCATTCGAAAGTTTATCTGCAGGTAAATATATATATATATATATATATATATATATATATATATATATATATATCACAAAAATATTTAATATCTATCTAATAAATTACCAAAAAACTTAAATTTAAGCACAAGTATATGTGCGTAAGATAAGAGAAATTTGATATATATATATATATATATATATATATATATATATATAGCTCTAGTGATGCTAAGCCTGTCATGCTCTTACTAAAAAGAAAGAAAAAAAGAAACTTAAACTTACTAAAAGCAATTGCTGAGCCAACCCCAGCAAACACAAAGAGAAGGGTGGCAATGAACTCAGCTAGGTAAGCCTTGAGTGACCCTGCACTAAAAGAATCACCAAGGCTACCAAATGCTATCTTCACCATTTTAATTTGCTCTCTACTTACTCTTAACAAGAGATCAAAAGGCTTGAAAAAAAGGAGACTCAGAAAGTTGGTTTGCTAATACTTTTGTAGGTAGATCAAGTTCTATAGAGTTGCATGCTTTATATACTGCATGTTTTTGGAACAAGTAATTATTAAATAAATAAAAGACATAATTATGAATTTTCCAGGTAATTTATATGGTCCATTATAGGGTAATATTTGCTGGCACCGACCATGGATTGGGGCCTAAATGAGTGCATAGAGACCACTCGTTGGTGCCGACCCACCGGCCTTAATTTTATATAAATATGGAGATAGATAAGTTATATTTAAAAAAAATATATATTTATTGGATAGACAAAGAATAAATTGAATATTAAAATTAATTTCCATATTCAGGTTCCTTCTCATATAAAGTGAAACTCACTTTATAATTATATGAAAGAATAACATGTAAAAATATTTTTTCTCTTTTATCAAAATAAACAAAAAGTAAGCTCCTAATGATAGGAATCTTATGTCACCATAACCTTAAAACAATAATAATTAAAATAATGATGAAAACGTTAAACAAGACACCATATGCATGTCTTCTTTGTCTAGTTA